>CM039138.1:4645599-4818270 GCA_022036555.1 Microstegium vimineum | reverse complement strand
AAATGTTTTTTGGAAATTTGAATAGAAATAGAAGCTCAAGTTATTATATATGACAATGTCCATCCATATTTAAACATTATTGTCTCCAAAATATTAGAACACGGTCCAAAACAAACAAGCTACTACGTTCTAGAGGTACAATTAATTAGGCAAACTTTTGCAAGATCGGAGTTAGACTAGTGGTGAAGAAGGGGGTTAGCAAATCTAGCTCAGTACAGTCACTTGAGAGCAGCGAATGTCACTTCTAGTAGTTGCTATTTCTTTGGTTCCAAATTATAAGTTCTTTCAACATTTTTAGTATCTCATTACATGTCTATATGTACTTACAATAGTCAAAGCAAATTGTACGTAATTTACTCCATCCATTCGCGGAAGATCATGTTTTAATATCTTAAGTTAACAAATTATAAATAAAAAGTATTAATATTATAAAATTAAATAAAGAGAGAAGTGCACTGGTGGTCCCTAAAGTTGTAACCATGTGTCATCCCGGTCCCTAAAGTTATAAAACGGTCATTTAAGTTCATAATCTATGATGTTGTCTCGTTTTGGTCCAATCGCTCACTGACACGTCTTGTAATCTTCTCAAAACCCCCCTGCAAACAAACAAGGGCGATTAGATGCCCCTGGGCCCTTCGTGACTCAGAGTCAGAGGAGCCCGCCTCCTCCCATTCTTTGTTCTCGTGGTCGCCAAGGTCGACGACGACGACCTTGGTCAATCGGGCGACAGTGAAGAAGAGACCCTGGAGGCGATCAATCGTGCGGAGTCCACGGGGGATTGGATTCGGCGACACTCCATCGTCGAGTTGGTGAACCATGGTGGCTAGGTTGCGGCGGAAAGGGGAGCCCCCGCCCAAGTATGGTAAGCTGATCGCCGCTCTCTGTAGTGTGGATTGTAGGGTCATTCGATTGTTAATGGATGGGTTCATATGATGTCTTGTGTAGTTGGTACTGTAGTCTTAATTTTGGGTGATTTTTCTAGGTTTTCCTTATGTTGATTAAAGTTTTAATTTTGCACGTAATGTAGGTACTGGTAGTGATGAGTTTAGTATTGAGATTCACCATGGAGGGTTCTTTGTTGGGCATGGTGAACTAAGAAGCTATGTGGGTGAGAAGGTGAACTGGTTTGATGGGATTGAGACTGATACATGGTCAACACTGTGGTTTGAGGATTTTGTCCAGCAGTTAGGATATGAGATGAACACAAGATTAAAAATTTTTTGGTTGTTGCCTGAGATGACGATAGCTAATGGACTAAGGGTGATAGAATGTGACAATGATACTATTATCATGGCTAAAGTAGTGGACAGGTTCAAGACTTTGCAAGTTTATGTTGATCATGATGGACCAGTTGAGGACAATACATAGGATGACATTGTGCTCAATCCAGTAGCAGAACTACCTAAAGTCTTGAGCCCAAGGAAGGTTATTTATGAAGACCCAAAACCTGGTGAAAAGTTACTAGTGTTTTATACAGATCTGGAGAAAGGAGTAGTTGAACAAAGTGGAGGTCAAGCAAGCTCTGAATCAGCATATGAAGACGAGACCTTCTTAGAGATAATGAGGTTTCTGAAGATGATGCAGATCTTTTTGAGGATTTAGTGTGCAATGCCATGGATAAGAAGAAATGTAACAAGAAAGCAAGAGGAAGCCAGTTGAAGGGGGTGGATATAAGTGGTGAACCTATTCCTGATGATGATGAAGACACTGAAGAAGAAGAGTTAGGACTTCCTGATTCAGATGGTGAGGGAGAAGAAAGGCTCAGGATGAAATGTTGGACTGAAGCTGATGCCAACCAACCAAGTTTTTCTATTGGACTTGTGTTCCCAACAGTAGACAAGCTGAGATAAGCAATAACAGAATATAGTGTGAGGAACAGAGTGGAAATTAAGTTGACAAGGAATGACAAGAGGAGATTAAGGGCCCATTGTGCTGCAGGCTGCCCATGGAACCTCTATGCTTCACTTGATAGCAGAGTCAAATCTTTTGTAGTGAAGACATACTATGGGGGTCACAATTGTCACAAAGAGTGGGTGTTTAGGAGATGCACTTCTAAGTGGCTTGCAACTAAATACATTGATTCATTTCGAGCAAATGACAAGATGTCCATTAGTAGCTTTGCTAGGACAGTGCAAAAAGATCTCAACTTGACACCTTCTAGGAGTAAATTAGCAAGAGCTAGAAGGCTCATCATGAAAACAATCCATGGAGATGAGGTCAACCAGTACAATATGTTATGGGATTATGGACAAGAACTGAGGAGAAGCAACCCTGGCTCTACATTTTATCTGAATATTTGTGAGAGCAGATTCAGTACATGCTACATGTCACTGTATGCATGTAAAAGGGGTTTCATGGCTGGTTGTAGGCCCATTATTTGCCTAGATGGCCGCCACATCAAAACCAAATTTGGAGGACAGTTACTAACAGCAGTGGGCATAGATCCAAATGATTGTATATGAAGGTCCGGAAATGGCGACCAGAGGGAGGGGTGAATGGGAGCCAAATAAAAATTCCTTTCAGAATATCTTGACCCTTGTCCCAAGCACTACCCAAAGCACAGACTAGGCTCATGACCCACAAGTGGGTGGATGTTCTAGGAGATGTCCTAGGAGCACAGCGGAGCTAGCCACGAACCCGGAGAAACAAACCGCAACAAGAACGGAAGAACCACAACAAGAGCAGAGGCTCCGGACTACCTTATCCAAGACCTCCGGACCAATGGAAGTGGTTCGGAGCCTTTCGTCCGGTGCTCACCAGGACACCTCCGGACTAGTCCGATACACACTTTTGAAAGTCCGGAGCTCACCCAGAAACCATGCAGAGACTCTCACCGTCGGACTATAGGAAGTGGTCTGGTGCACAGACTCGCCACAGAGCAAAAGAACACAACAAGCTCCCTACCTCCGGACTCTGGTCCGACGCTCACCGTCGGACTAATACACTTGGTCCGACGCGTAGAGCAGCACCCACGACAGAGCCATCGGACCAATGGCCAATGGTCCGGAGCTCAAAACAGAGACGTCCGGAGGGTGGTCCGACGCCCTTCGCTGCTTGACACGTTAGCTGGTCAAGACCACCGGATCACTTGCAATGGTCCGGAGCTCGGGGAAAGTCGTCCGGAGGGTGGTCCGACGCTCTCGAGCAGAAACTCTAAAACCCGTGAAAACAGTTTCCACTCCGCGAAATCTTCTCAAAACCCAACCAAAAGATCACCAACTGCAACCAAACTTTGTAGGCATGATCCTAGTGCAGTTGGGGAGCTATCCCGAAGAAATCATCGCTTAATTTGGCTTAGAGCAAAGGGAGGAGAAGAGATTTGGGGAAAAGCTCAAGAACGAAGAACTCCGCAAAGAAAACGCCCGATCTACGCACTCGTGAGGTTTGAGTAGAAATCCTTCAGTGCAAAGAAGCTCCTCACGATTACGCACAACTTGGTTCAAACGGATTTTGCAAAGCTACTCCCTACAAAGATAAATCATCTCGGGAAAAAGAGAGCAAAAGCAAAACGCGAAGAACACAAGCAAAACGGGGACACGATCAACAAATCGAAGCCACCATGGCTTACGGAGGTTACAACCTTTGATTCCTCGCAACAAAACCAAGTTCTTACAAAGGTTGGTGGAAACAACCTAGGGATCTCATGAACTAGGGAGAGAGAGAGGGAGGGGGAAATGATTAGGGTTCAAGAGATAGAATGAGGGATACCCCTTCACCCCCTACTTATTGGGCTTTGGCTATTTCCCAAAGACCCCCCTAGATACATTGAGTGAACTACCTAGCCTAAGCATTGCAGTCCAAGCTCCGAAAAATATCTCCCGCATTTTGAATGCACGGCCCCGCTTCCTGCCAGGAGTTGCCGTCGCCTCGACGCAACCTCCAGGATTCCGCCACGTGCCATCCTCGCTTCCTCGGAAGCTCCACCTAAGTTTTGAGGCCCAAACCCAAGAAACCCGCCACCGGTAGCTTTGGGCTCAACTACCGAACCCCGAGTTTTGCGGCCCAAACTCGGAAACCTACGCGGATGGTTTTGACGCGAGCCACCTTGTCTTTGCCCGGTCGGACTCCGAGTCCCTTGAGCCTCCGCTCGACTAGCGCGTCCACCGTCTTGACTCGGTCAACTCGGTCTACCTCCATGTCTTCTCGCACTCGCCGGTGCCAAGTACTAGCCACCACAGCTAGTCCGCCGGCGCCCATGGTCCCTTAGTCCGAGCCTCACTTCCGCCCTTCACGCTCTCAGTCCATCGGCACGGCAAGCCTCTACTCGACCTTCTCCACGCCATTGACCACTGTCACTAGGCATAGCACCTGCACACCACAAGCCGATAGACAAGCACATGTTTCTGCTTTCGCAGAGGTTAGGTTAAGCCACTCAAACTGAAACACTCACGTGTTGGTCAATCACTCATCATCAAAACTGAACATACATGGGTACTTATCCACCATGTGTTCGCAATCTCCCCCTTGATGAGTGCATTGTCAACACAAGTGCATTTCAGATTTGAGCCACAATGTAAAGCTCTCCAAATGACCAAAAAGCTACAAAAGCCAAAACGGGGTCACTTGAGAGAAGCAAAACGATACCAATTGAAACACCCTCAAACACCTTAAGACAAAGCCACTTACAGATGCCAGACAAAAGCACATGGGCAACGACTCGACGCAACGAAGAAAAACAAAGCTAGCCCTCAAGAAGAGGCACAAAAATAGGCTCAACACTGCTAGCAAGTACAAAATACCAAACACAACTCTCAAAGCCCATACTTCCAATTTAAACACTAGGGAGCTCAAAAGATACCAATTGAAACCACTTATGTCCCCTAATGCTCAAGAAGCAATCGAAACCTGTCGAAGTCAACAAAGTAAGCTAGACCCTCCAGAAGAGGCAAAGGCTCAACACATCTAGCAAAAACTCCCCCTTGACTAGAGAAGCTCTAAACCAAAGAAACCAATGAGATGCACTCTTTCTCCCCCTTGGAAGTAGATGGCTGAAAATAGAATGAAATGCACATCTCTCCCCCTTGTTGACACATGTAGCTCATCAAACATCAACAACTCAAGATCCGGCTACAAATGCCATGAAATGCAAAATGAGTGCAAAAGCTTCATACTTAGAGCTAAGACAATGAATAGATGCTTTAAGTGATGTGATCCTGTGAAAATAGGAAAAGCTCTACGTGCCCAACAAAGACTTAAGTTGAGCTTAAGATCACTTTAGAAGCTATTTTAGAGAGCATATCATGTGAGAGCAGAGAAAGGGTATCACCTCCTAGAGACAACTAAACATGGCAAACAAGATAGGATCTATCTCAAAGCAATCTCATGTATAGCAAGTAGAACTATCCCTAGCAAAGTTCATACAACAAGCCAATGACCCAACTGAATAAATTTTTTCAAAATTCAGAGTTATGCAGCCAAAATTCAGTTTTAGGCATATTACAAGTTGTATGCGAGTGGTTGTAAGCAAAGTGATGCCACTGCTTACCAACCGGGCGAAGTCAAAGGACTTGACACACCGGTTTTGGTCATACACGACACCGCTCAAGTATCGACCCATATGGGAAGCAGTCTCGAACACACGGTGAAGTGCTCACAATGCAGACCCAACTCGATCTTTCCAATTCACAAAACAGAGAGCAATTTCATTTTAGACATTAATCATGGTGCTCAAAGGTAGTGAATGAAACAATGAATAGCCATAGTTACAAGCTATATACAAGGCAGCCAAGAAGGATCTTCAAAAGCCTACACATGCTAGTGCCATTTCAGAGGTGACATGGGGAATTTAAATTCAGTTTTAAAGCTTTTCTAACTTAGCTCTATTGCATATCATATAGATCAAAAAGAGTCTAAGTTAGGCAACACCATAGACACATAAAGCACCTCAAACAGAGCATAGATTCATTATATTGGCTATAAGTATGAAGCTTAAAATGAATTATGTCACAAATGCAAATGAGATGCACAATGCAATGACACCAACTAACACTAACAAGACACCAATTTAGAAGGACACAGAAAATACAAAAAGAACCAAAAAGAACTATGAAACACAAAACTTTCCTCCTCTAAAAAGGAAAGCAAACACCCAACTCACCCCGAAGGCGAGAAAACGTAGCTTGATCCAACGGCTTTGTAAGAATATCCGCAAGCTGGGTGTGGGTCTCGACATGCCGGAGGTCAATGTCGCCCTTCTCATAATGATCTCGCAAGAAATGAAAGCGGGTCTCAATGTGTTTGGTCTTTGAATGAAGCACGGACTTTTTAGCCACACTAATTGCACTTGTGCTATCGCAAAACAGAGGCACCTTAGTAAGCTCAAGACCGAAATCTTTCAAAGTGGCAATCATCCAAATCAACTGCGAGCAATAACTAGCCGCATCAACATACTCAGCTTCACACGTCGATTGTGCCATACTAGACTGTTTGCGAGAAGACCAAGAAACCAAAGAAGACCCGAGAAACTGGCAAGTCCCAGAAGTGGACTTCCATTCAAGTCGGCAACCGGCAAAGTCGGCGTAATAATGACCACAAAGCTCAAGAGACGAAGAGGTGGAAAACCAAAGACCAAATTCTATAGTGAAACGTAAGTACCTCATGATGTGTTTCACCGCCTGCTTGTGCAAAGTCCGTGGGGACGCCTGAAAGCGTGCACACAAGCAGACGGCGAACTGAATGTCCGGTTGAGTCGCTGTCAAGTACAGAAGCGACCCGATCATGCTTCGGTACTCCGTCTGATCCACCGCCTCTCCTTCCTCGTCCGCATCCAAGGCAGTCGTAGTCGACATGGGCGCCGAAAGAGGCTTTGCCTCACCCATGTCAAACTTCTTCAAGATATCCTTCGTGTACTTGCCTTGGTGCACGAACGTCCCTTCCCGGGTTTGCTTGATTTGCAACCCGAGAAAGAAAGTCAACTCTCCCATCATGCTCATCTCAAATTCCCTGCTCATAAGATCTGCAAACTTGGCAACAAGAGCATGAGAAGAACCACCAAAGATGATATCATCCACGTATATTTGGACAAGGAGAGTGTCTTTGTCTTGCTTGAGGAGAAACAACGTCTTATCTACCGATCCTATTTTAAAACCCTTAGCAAGCAAAAAGGTTCGCAATCTATCATACCATGCTCTAGGGGCTTGTTTGAAACCATACAAAGCTTTGTGAAGTTTAAAAACATGGTTTGGAAACTTGGGATTTTGAAACCGGGAGGTTGTTTAACATAAACTTCCTCCTCTATGTAGCGTTTAAGAAAACACTTTTAACATCCATTTGAAAAAGTTTAAAACCCTTAGAAGCCGCAAAAGCTAGAAGGATTATAATGGCTTCTAAACGAGCTACGGGAGTAAAAGTTTCCTCACAGTCTATTCCCTTCTTTTGACAAAAGCCTTGAGATACCAACCTAGCCTTGTTGCGCACTACCACTCTATCTTCACTTTGTTTATTTTTGAAAACCCATTTGATACCTATGGGGTGGCAACTAGGTGGTGGAGGAATTAAGACCCAAACGCGATTTCGCTCAAAGTTTTCTAACTTCTCATGCATGGCATTAACCCAATCCGGATCCATCAAAGCGTGTCCAACATCTCGGGGCTCAAAAGAAGCAACAAAAGCCGAATGAGCAAAGTGATATATATAGGACCTGGACCGCGTGACTCGACGGTCAATGTCGCCGATGATGTTCTCCGGCGGGTGCTGTCGCTGGATGTGGCGGGGAGCCTACCTGGACGAAGTGGCCTCCCCCTCGACAGCAGCTGGAGCTCCCTCAGGTGCAACGGGCACCGACTAAGGAAGCTGCTCGAACGGTCCCCATGTAGAGGAAGTAGTTGGGTCGGGACCATGAGCCGAAGTGGATGTCACAAGGTCGACGGAGGTAGCCAGTGGAGTTGGCTCGGGATCACCCCAATCAGCATCATCCTGCTCCTCCTCCACAAAGATGCTATGTTTCACCTCATCATCACCTGCAAGCTCAAAAGCAGTGGAAACACATGGCATAGTCTCATCGAAGGTAATCTCACAAGTCTCCATTACTCGGTTAGTCTCAAGGTTAAATGCACGATAAGCACGAGAGTGAGTAAAATAACCAAGAAAGATACCGTCAGAAGACCGTGATTCAAATTTATCCAACTTACCGCCCTTTTTGAGGATGAAGCACCTGCACCCAAACACCCGTAGGTGACTTACCTTGGGTTGTCTCCCAAATCGCAACTCATAAGAAGTCTTCTTCTTGAAAGCTCGGAGGAAAATGCGATTAGAAACATAGCAAGCAGAACTGAGTGCTTCGGCCCAATACCGCCTAGGAGTCCTATGCTCATCGAGCATCATCCTGGCCATCTCAACAAGGGTCTGATTCTTACGCTCAACAACACTGTTCTGCTGGGGAGTGTGAGGTGAGGAAAACTGGTGATCGAGACCCAAAGAAGAGCAAAGAGTTGCAAATTGAGCATTCTTGAATTCTGTGCCATTGTCACAGCGGATAGTTCTCATGACATTCTTAGGTAGCTCATTTTGCAATCTCAAAATCAGATCTCGAACAAGTGGAAAAGCCTCATCCTTACTCTCCAAAAAGAACACCCAAGAGTACCTCGAGTAGTCATCAACGACTACAAGAACATACCACTTCCCTCCTTCCGACCTGACCCGAGCTGGACCAACTGTGTACTTGTGTAAGAGCTCGCCGGGTCGAGTGGTCATGATCTCAGTCACAGGAGGATGGGAAGCAGCAACCATCTTGCCATGCCTGCAAGGATGACAAGCTAAATCCTTCTCGAACTTTAGCTTTGGCAATCCTTGGATAAGGTCCATTGAGCTAAGCCTTGCAAGCAAGTCAAAACTCAAATGTCCCAATCTCCTATGCCACTTCCAAAGCTCAGAAGAAGAACCGACAAGAAGACAACGAGAAGGTCCGGAAGAGATAGAAAAATCTGCACGAAAAAACTTGCCGAAGGGTAAAATCCGGCGAACAAGCTCACCACGAGAGTCCAAAATCCGAGAGAGATTAGGCTTGAAACTCACTTCAAAACCGTCATCAAGGAGTTGCGAAACCGAAAGAAGGTTAAAATGCAAATTCGCAACCAAAGCAACATCCTTGAGGACAAAAGAAGAGTTCACTCGGATGGACCCTCGGGAGACAACCTTACCTTTACTCTTGTCCCCAAATGTGATATACTCGGTGTGGTGCATGGGGTCGAGGCTGGAGAACCACTTGGCACTTCCGGTCATATGGCGTGAGCATCCGGAATCCACAAGTCAAGTCTCCTCCAGTCCTCCTTCCTCCATCAATAAAAAGACATAGGGTGAGCAAACGGACCAACACTGGGGTTAGTAAACTGTGAAGGATACCAGTATTGTCCCACTTGCCCAAAGAATGGGTTAGGAGAAAAACCAAACATCTCCTGCCCCACGGAAGGATAGTGATCACCACAATAGGGAAAACGTGGTCCGCTAAAGAAGGGTGGAGTAAAGCCACCGCCACGAGGCCTGTAGTCGTATGGGTCACGACCGGTACCCCGCCGGGCACGACCACCGCGTGGTCTCGCCTCCTGAGGCCTAGCACCTTGAGGCATTGTACCTCCAAGCCTAGAAGTGCGCCTCTGAACCTCCGGTTCACGCACCCCAACTCATGGGTGGTACATGTGCCGGTTGTTCAACTCAACCTGCCTCCGACCATCTCTCTTCCTCCTAAAGCAAAACTCAACCAAATACCCATCTCGGTCACAGTACTCACAATGGCACCTCACCACACTCTTGGTAGGCACTCTCTTGGTGGGTTGGGTGGCTCTAGTTTTCTTAGGAAGGGGATCACTAGAGATGTCTGACAGTGTGTCAAGTGAGTTGCGAAGATGGTTCGGTTTGGCAATCCACACTTGCTTCTGTGGAGTGGTTTTGGGTGGCTCCTCAAACACACCATCTCTCACAGGAAACTCAGAGGGGTTGGTAGGCTTAGGTGGAGTGATCTTGGTAAGCTTGGGAGTTGTGGTGGGTTTCTCATTCTTGCTCAAACCACTGCACTCACCGATCTTACCGAACATGCTATCGTCCTTCCCACCTATAGCAAAGCCTACTCCCGTGCTGCCAGCCCTTTTGCATTGGCTAAGCATCATCCCCAACTGTGGCTCTCGGCAAGACACCCAACTCAAGATGGACCGAAGGTATGTGTGTTTCTTCCTCGGTATGCATCTTGTCATGTCTGTTTCTCTTTCTGTCTCACTGCCTCCTTCAGTTCTTCCTTCATTGCAAGTTCTTGCAACTGCTGCTCTTTCTCCCTTGCGAGCTTCACCAGTAGTTTCCTGTAGTCCTCCTCCCAGTACCAAAACTTGCAACCAGAACTATCCCACTGTAAAACCAGATCAAGATTCACTCAAAAGGGACCACAAAAAACCAAAAATCAAATGAATGCTCAACATTCTCAAGAATTAATCTCAAATGGCTTACATTGCGAGCTGGGCACTTGAAAAAGATGCGGCCTTGATTCCCATGCTCATCAGTTTTGGTCTCAAACTCCTCGACAGTGTGCAGGCCGCACTTATGGCATATGATTAGCTCAAGATCTGGCCTCTTCCGTGCGCGAACTCCAGAGGCCGAAGAAGTTGATTGAATAGAAGAGGTAGCCATGGCGGCGGAAGGGATAGTGGATGCGGGGCAGAGGAAGCTACGACGGCGCGACGGTGGACAGGGTGGGCGGCCGGCTACGGCGGCGGACAGGGTGGGCGGGCTCCTCTGACTCTGAGTCATGAAGGGCCCAGGGACATCTAATCGCCCTTGTTTGTTTGCAGGGGTTTTTTGAGAAGATTACAAGACACGTCGGTGAGCGATTGGACCAAAACGAGACAACATCATAGATTAGGAACTTAAGGGACTGGGATGACACATGGTTACAACTTTAGGGACCGGGATGACACATGGTTACAACTTTAGGGACCGCCAGTGCATTTCTCTCTTAAATAAATATTACTGAATAATTATAAAATTTATTTTTTTATAATAAATTTATTTGAAGCCAAATATTATTTATCAGAAACATACACGTGCCCATTATCGCATTATTTCTTGGAAAAAGGGTACTCCCTCCATCAAAAAAATGCAATTCTCGTAGTTTGAACTTTGGCTCAATTTATATAAAAGGTGCTAACATTCATCATACAAAATCAGTATCGTTAGATTAGTTATAGAGTATATTTTTATAATAAATTATGTTTAAACATAAATATGAATATTATTTATTAAAAACTTGATCAAATTTTATTTACTTTGATTAGCATGGATTGTCGTCATTATATTGTTTATTAGTTGACACGGAGAGTATCAAATCTGATGTAAAATATATATAAAAAAAAGGTCAAACTGCGGCCTGCAGCTAGAAAGCTTTTTTTACCTGCGGGTCTGGTGGCGAACGAGGACTAGTGACCGGCTGCAGCCGGTCGCGGATCAGCCCCGTCTCGTACCCTAGGCACTAGGCACGCCACTCCAGTGGATCAACTTTTCGGCGGCTTGGTGGTGGTGGGCCCACCGGGATGTAACTGATCCGTCCTCACGGCTCCGCTTTGGCCCTAGAAAACAGCCGAGATGTTCTTTGTTTCTACCGTAGAAGAATGAAAAATGATTTTTCTGTGAATTTCGTATAGCGCACTGTTTACATTTGTGCCTGTGCAAAAGGGTTAGTCGCTGGTAAGATATAGGTTCACACCGAAACAGAATATTTTCTTTTTGTAAAATGGTCTAGTAGAAAACATATACTCCCTTGGTCCTAAAATAAATACACATCTCGTTTCATGAATTGTGAATTTACTTTTGAGGCTCCATGTTGGGTGTGGCCTGTGGCCCTGTGCTCTGTACTAGTCTGGTCTGCGTGTGGCCTTTTTAGCAAGAAGAAGGAAGGTGTAATCAGTTTGGCTTTTTAGGGCCGGGGCCCACCCCTTGCTAAAGATGGACGTCAGGACTGTCGGGGAGAGAGAGAGGGCGCGCGCGCGATGCAAGACAAGAGAGATGGGAGAAATCAGCGCACGGGGAAAGTCAGAGCCATCGGTCGCTTGGCGCCCGCGCCTGCGCCAACGTGGCTCCTTGGGGCCGGCATGTCATAGGCCCACCATGGGATGCCGGGATTTTTTTTTTTTGCATTTTATTGGGCATTTAAACCCGATTTTGTTTCAAAAAGCTAACTCATAGCTGCTTTTGAACTAAAAGTTACTCTTTCTCAAGTAGTAGTACAGAATACTAGCAGCTCTCTTGCTTTTTACTTTACGTGGAGGTGGAGAATATCAAAAAGTTACACACCTACTACTGTACCACTTGTTAGGTCCTTTCTTACCGTGTTATCTTCTCTCTATTTTTTCCTCTCCGTCCCTAAAGAGCACATCTGTGTCGGTGCTTGGCTCTGCTATGCGGGCGGCCCCCTCTGGTGGCGTCGTCTCTGTAGGCGATGGTGGTCGAATGATGGTGCTCGCTTGCTCGGTTACAATGAAAGGGAATAGAGAGTAGCACGGAGAGGGGAAACAAGGCGTTGGCCTCGACGTGATGGCTCGTGCCCGTGCAGTGGTCAGTGGCAGATTGACGACAATAACAGCGGGCCAGGACAACAACAACTTCGATGGTGTTGGCTTCGGTGTGGTGCTGGGCATAGAGAGAAGGCCCGCATGATGCCTTGTGGCCAAGTTGTCCTTGCGGTGAGGTCGGGTTGCAAGGTGACGAGCACTAGATCATCCACGCTCCACTCTGAGTAGGGGCGTCGCGATCCACTCCGGTCGCGAGCGAGCGTGACCTTCTCGTCAGTTTTTTTTCTTCGTGTGGAGCACAAAAAAAACATTGAAATATGAATAAGGTAAATGATACATTGGGTCACATGTGACTTATGGGGTTCACGGACAACGGCCCATACTCCATAAGCCATAACATTTGAGTTGAACCAACAACTTTTAACTACTTTCTCATGCTCATAGTTTAGCAACTTTTCCACAACCCATAGCTCGCAATAACTTTTTCAAAAATCACAGCCCAGCCAAATAGATTCTTAGTATTTTTAAATAGACACACTTATTTTTATTTTATTTTTAATCATTTTAGTCTTGCAAGTGCGCCTAGCGTGACAAAATCACGCTATCGCGCTACCTGCGTTAGTGAACAACCTTAAATGTTCAGATACTTAATACCAAAGTTGTAGTGGCCGACTGGATCTACATTTTTTCTATTGATATGTTTTTATTCAAGTTATTTAGTGTTCAAATGTGTTTTAAATTCACATATTTTGATATTCAACTTTTTTTATTTTTTTTAAACCAATATCAAATGGAGATATATCATATACAAGAGTTATAGTGCTTGACAAAATTTTAAACTTTATAGTTAAAACCTTTTTCATTTGATGTCATTGTGTAGTCAAGATATTCAATACAAGATTTAATAATATTTATACATAAAGATAGAATCGCTATCGATAATTTATATATTAACAAGTGATTCAATGGTGTAGTGGTAAGATGGTGCAACTGTTGAGTTGTAGGTCATGATTTTGAGTCCTAGGAAGGACATAATTTTGTGTTTTCTACGTTAAGGTGCCTGGCTTCATCAATCGATTTATGATGCTCTGCCTCTGGAAATGCCGATTAACAGTTTATGATGTCCGTCTCTGTAAACACCGATTAACAGTGACGTTTGGTACTGCCTGCCTCTGTAAATGAAAAATGACCGTCTTATGAAAATATGTTTGATAGTAGTCCTAGGTAATCCTTAGGGTATGCAAAATTAGACATATGTATCATATTAAAGTGACTAAAGTGAATATGGATAAATAACATGATCAAGTGACACTTGTCTTCTCCAAATTTCAGCTGCTCAGGCTCCTCAAAATACTACTACTGGAAATCCCCCTGTCGCTTTCCTTCTGTATCAATCAAAGGCACGTACAAGCATACAATACAAACATGACATAAGTAAAACAAAACATCAAACAACTGCAACAGTACATACATGAAGAACATACTGAGCTGTAGAGCACGTCGCTTTGGACTCGGAAGCACAAATATCATCGAAAACGGATTTATAAAGCATAAAAGATATGTATGTTAAAAACATGATTTTTAGGGGCATAAACGTGAAAGAAAATAGGATTTTGGGGCTTTTTTCTAAAACTGCAGTGGCACAACAACTTTATTAGCACCTAAAATGTGAAAAATGGATGCTTTTGTGCAAAAACTCGGGCTCTGGCTGTGTTATCCTTGGTTGACCGACGGTTGACTCTGGTTAAAGCTTGATCCGGGCTGTCCATCTTCAATCCGATGACGTACAGCAAGCAGTCGATCTCTGGCAATGGTATACGGACAGTGGCGGATACAGGATGCGATCAAGGGAGGGGGGTGGGGGGAGGGGCTAAGTAATAAATATCATGATGAACAATGAAGATTTTGGAGAATTTTATAGAGATTTAATGGAGAAATAAGTGAATTTTATAGAGATTTAAAGGAGAAATGAGTAAACTTTGAAGAAATTTAATGAAGAAAAAGTAATTTTTTACATATATTTAATGGAGAAAGGAGGCCATAGGGGGGTCTGCAGCCCCCAGCCCCCTGGATCCGCCCCTGTCTACAGAGAAAGGTGGAAGTGGAAGAGCTAAATTGATCTGTCTCGTTCAATTTAGTCCTTCAACTCTCATACCCAAACTATTCCCTCAACTTTCGATTTTGATTTAATTTGGTCCTTATACTGATGTGACGCTCCATGTTGGTAGTTCTAGTCAGCAAAGCCTAATTGTGACCATAGCTTTGGATAGCCTAACAGCCATGCAATACATGAAAACTAATTTCACATGAAATTGCATTGGTTCAAGCCATGAAAGGGATATTAAAGAAGTTATTCAATTTTTTATTGGATCAATAGCATACCCCCTCTCCTTTAAAAAAAATTAAACTCTCTCTATCCCAAAATAAATGTCACTATGATATTCATACCAAACTTTCTTAAATTAGATTAGACTTTTAGAAAACTAGTGAACGTGTTGAAAATATTTAATATATATATTCTTTCATGTGGAAATAACGTAGTGTCACATATAGATATGGTTATGGACTTGTAATTGTAGTTTGAAATACCAATATGTTTTTTATTTATTTTTAAAAGTCGAAATCACATTTTTTTATAATAAATCTATATACCTAATAATAGAGGCAAAATTTCACCACCCGTTTTTTTTATGTTACATTTAAGCGGAACTGAATGAAGTGTACTTGTGACCAACCACAAGATTCCTCAACAACTGATCGTACTGTTAACCATACTTCTCAAACATGGCAGATGGTGCCTAACATTATTTTGTTCAACCGAGACCATTGAAGAACCATGCAATCCATTCTACCATGTGCATCAAACATTGGCGACCTTTTAGCATAGAGTATATTTTCAAGGAGACGACGTGCTCTTGAAACAAGATCAGGCTGTAAAGATTTTGCCGCAACACAGTGTGTGATCACCAAGGAAGAAAATAAAATGATAGAAGCAACAATACTTGCATCAGCTAGTAGTTTGTGTATCCGACAGCGAAACATTCAACAAAAGGTTTTTAAAAAAAGGTGTAGGTGAATGTGATCTGAAAAAGGAGGGCCAACTTGTCCACTACACCAAACCCAATCCAAGATTCAGAACCATCAAATCAGTTTGCAAAATCAAGGTGCAGCAAAATGCCTACTGTAAATCAATCAACTGGTGTTTACCTGTGGGCTTAGCTGCAATGCCAAATTATTATTTTTTTTCAATTATTTTTTCAGGTGAGCTCCAGCAATATCCTGAACAAGAATAACACTCCTAGGAATACCAGAACGGTGGACAGGCTGCAGTTTAGTAGATCTGTAAGGTACAGCTTGTTCTATGCATTGCTCCTACAGTTTGAAGTTTCAAGGACCGTGTATCTTATCAATCTGATGACTGAGCGACAGAAAATGACCCACACAAAAGGCATTCAGTTTCTATAACGAACAAAAATACTAAGCAATTCCGTAGAATAGCAATTTTCTCCGCCAAGGAGGAGCACGAAACAATACGAGTATGGGTATCTGAAACGAACGCAATTCAACCGAAAGAACCCAAAGTTATGCCTTTTGAGTTCTACCATTATTATCATGACCCTGTAAGCAGTCTGCCTTTTGAGTTCTACCATTATTATCATGGAAGTAAGCTATGGGGACACTCAGTGAGGTAATTATGTTAACTTCAGAACTTTTTGCTAGCCTTTCTTCCCCAATTAAGAACCAAGAAAATTGGAGAAATCTGCACAAAAAATGCAGAAATATCAATACTGCAAAAGGTCAAGCAGAGTTCCATTTGTCAACATAACTATTCAGTGTACTTAAGACTGCATCCCTGCACAACCAAGTTGTAGAACTGCCACGGAGTGCTGCATCAAAAGAAGAAAACTGGAAAAAATTCTTAGAAATTTAGACTGCGTCCATACAAATTGCAGAGCATTATTAGATCAAAACACCCAAGAAAGGTGCGAACCACTGGAAATCTGAAGCGCTCCATCAACAGGGGAAATAAATTACAAATGGAATGCACAGGTGATAGCTACTACCATTGAAGAAATTCCAGTGGACGGGGACGAAGTCGCCCTTGGTCCAGAGGTGGCAGTTGAAGCCGTTGACATGCTCACTGCCGAGGTAGACGACGCAAGTGGCGAGCCAGTCGGGCAGCAGGAGCCCCACGAGCAACAACATGGTGCGGGCGTGCGGCATGGCCCAGAGTCGAAGTAGTACTGTAGTAGTAGTAGTAGGTGTCATTGATCTACTCGACGTTGTAGAGCAGGTCGTCAGAGAGCTAGGCTCGGGGCGCGCGCGCCGTCGGCTGCCGGGGCGGCGCGGGGACGTCGGTGGTTGGGACGGCGCGGGGACGTCGGGCTGCGCGGAGGCAACAGAGAGGGTTGTGGCGGCGCGGGGGCAGCGGGGCGAGGGCGGAGACTCGTAGCGGGGCCAACCGGACACTGCTGGGGCGCTGGGACACTGGAGCTAGGTAGCGGCCGGCGACCGGCCGAGAGGCCAGGCCAGAGACTCGGAGTCCAGAGGGAAGGGCGAGCCGGCGACGGACGGAGTGCACGATGGCAGCGCGATCCTTCGCAGATTGATCTATTATTTGCCGTATAAATAAAAGATTAAATAACATATTTTTGACATGCGTGAAGGAGGTAGGTATAATTCTCATGAATGTAAAAAAATTAATATGTAAGACGATGAAAGAGGAAACACCGTATAAGTATGTATCGTCTATGCTAAGCCTATCTGTCAAATTGATATCGAGCGTTGGATCTCAAATCAAAAGACATCGAGGGATGAGACCTTAGGTGAGTATAAAATTTTTATGTGACGAGTATTTTTCAATTCTTTCGCTCTTTTATAGTGTATATAGAAGATATATTAGCAATATGTATATTTTCAAATAAATTTATTTATTAAAATAGACTCAACGATCTGAAATGCGTTTCCGAGCATAACGTTGTTCAAACCAAAATGCATTGAACTTAAGTGTGTAAGTTGGGAATAATTTTTACATACACTAGCAATGCCAACTACAAACACCCAAAGCCGACACCAGCGCATTTTCTCACTAAGGCTATCAAAGTGGAGTGCCATGTCATCATACAGATAGAATTTAGATAAACAATTGAAGATGATATATTGTTTTGACTAATTTGAAAGTTGAGAGACCAAATTGAGTTTGGGACGAAAGATAAGGGACTAATTTAGCTATTTTTTCACGAAGAAACGTGCGGTGAGGTTCGCTGGCACCACAAACTCGCTTAGCAGATTCGGCTGTCACATTGGAGTGCCACATCGTCATAAGGATGAATTTGAACAAACAATTAAAAATGAGAGAGTGTTGTAACTAATTTAAAAGTTGTAAGTGACTAATTTAGCTATATTGCCACAGAGAAACGTGCCGTGAGGTTCGCTGGCACCACGGCGCCACGGCGAACTCGTCTAGCCGATTCTTGACGACTAAACGAGGCGGCGACGGTCCTCGACAGCACCCGAAAAGCGGGTTGCGGCGATTCTTGAGCCAGGCAAGAGTGCCAAGAGGGAGAGAGCAGAGCAGGTCGTAGCGCCAATGCCGCCGGCCCCCGGAGAGCAGAGACAGGGAGGCGACGGCTGTAGCGAGAAGGTCACGGGGCACACGAAATAGTACGGGGAAGAACAAGAGAGAGGCGGGCCTGTGCGCGCACGGGTCCACGTGCTCGGAGGCCGCTTTGCTGCTTGTTTTGTTTTGTTTTGTTTTTGGAGCAAAGTTGGTGCTGCTTGCTGGATTGGGAAGGAAGAGCAGAGCAGGTCGTGTCTCGTGGGGATGCCGGGCGTCGTCCTGCTGCTGGCCCGCGGGAGACCGGCGGTGGCTGGCTGGGCCAAGCAGGCCTAAAGAATGGGGCGGGCCGAACATCAAGAAAGAATATATAGGAGATAAAAGAGTCTTTCTAAGACTGGTTTTATCACTTTCCAAAGCATTTCAGTTTAAAAACTCTCCAATTTTTTATAAATAAATTGATTGATATTGATTTTTCTAAATCTAATTTATTTTTTGTTCTTTTTAACATACTTACAAAACCTTTTAAACTCTATTTAAATAACTATTTTCAATCTAATTTTGAAAGTCAAAGCAAACTATTTTGAAACATACTTTTGAAGTTTTATTTTTGGAAATTGAAAAAAACCTACCTGTATATTAACTAAATTTTAACATGCACAAAATAAACCTAACACAAAGGTATGACTATAGACAAACAAACTCCATTTACCTTTAAATTTAGGGTACGTTTGACAATTTTAAATGTTGTGGATTCTAGGCTAGAACCAAAGAATTGTCGCCAAATGATAAAAACATGCATAGAAATGTTTATGGTTTCGTAGTGATTCTCTTTTGTATCATTTTCCCTCTCATGTGTACTAGTAATTGTATTTTATCAGTTATAATCCGCTTTTAGTGCAACACGTTAAAATGGGTTATTGAAGTTGTTCTTCTCTCACAAAAACGAAGTTTTTTTACATTTATTTATATTTATATGAATCTTTAAGACTTTTTTTATGAATTTAAATCCATTCTACTAGCCAAACAGTTACATAAAGTGATTATGATTCGCCACTTGCAACATTTTTTTTTGAGTGAGTCTAAATTCAAATTGTTTCTACGAGATTTCAAATCCGTACTAAACACACCCCTGATAAATCTTATTTTCATTCTCTGAATTGGTTACAAACTAAACAAATATTGAAAAAATTAGAAAATATTAAAATTATTTATTTTTATTTAGTAATTTCTAGTCACATATCAAAATAGATAATGGAGGAGGGGGTGACATCTACCAATAAAAAAACTAATCTGTTTATATTGTGATTGCGGTGCGAGATTATGCAAATCTTCTATTGGCGGCCGATTTTCATATGCAAACATAATCGGCTACCACAAGAAACACACCTATTCGAGCTAGGTTCTTGTCTCTTTTCGATTGTTGTGTCAGCATCATAGTCTCCCTATTTCGAGAGCCTACATGCACCGGCAGTCGGGAGAGAAGATCTTTGGAACTTCTCATCCTTGTGGTCTTGCATCGGGAGAGGGCAAAATAGGTTTTTGAGAGTACACAGTACAACGCAGACACTCAATATGCACGCACACTTGCCCCTACGAACATACGCACGCAAACCCTACCCCTATGAGCGTCTTCGAAGGACTGAGCCGGGAAATCTTGAATTCACGGCCCAATGGCAAAGACCATTGGTTGGGGGCTCCCACCAAGGGTTCAAATTCTGGGTACGACACTTTATTCTGGATTTATTCCGGTGCTACACATTAAGTGGTAGACGACGTTTCCGTCGACAGCAAGCCGTCTGTGGTGGCAAAATAGGTTTTTGGAAGTTCCTCCACGTGACAGTTAGCGATCGATCTACATAACGGTTGATCTTCCATCCAAGTTAGGTAGTGCTATGTACCGTCGTCTATGTCATCGGCTACTTTGAACTGCCTCGTCAATGCCATCAACAACCGTATAAAATGTGCTAGTTCATAAATTATTTTATTGAGTAATAATAAGTAGAAAGAATGCTAAATTGACTCCTTTCAAAAACCTAAACTCACATAGTTTTTTTTATGATTTATGTGTCTGCTTACATGTTTTTTTTTCAGCATGTCGCTCGGTCCTAATATATAACATGTAACTACAGTGCTTTTTATTCATGTCTTATAATATAAGGCGTGCTCTCTCTCTAAAGACACACATATCGATGCAGTAATACTAGTGTATTGAGATAGACTTAAATATGTCACCTTGGTCTTTGAATCAGAGGTGATTACGCCTTATATACTAGGACAGAGGGAGTATGTTGGAATAATCTATTTTTATCTTTTATTTTTAATATATATGAGCTAGTAAGTTGACTCTATTGTTGAACGTGTCCGGGGGCTAAAGTTTAGTGCGTGTCACATCAGAGGTTCAGATGCTAATTAGGAGGACTAAACATGAGCTAATTATGAAACTAATTGCACATGAGTAGACTAATTAGCGAGATGAATCTATTAAGACTAATTAATCTATAATTAGCACATGTTTACTGTAGTATAACATTGTCAAATTATGAACTAATTAGACTTAATAGATTTGTCTCGCAAATTAGCCTCAATATGTGTAATGGGTTTTGTAATTAATCTATGTTTAATATATTAAATTAGTGTAAAAAATTCGATGTGACCGGACTAAACTTTATTTCGAGAAAACAAACACGGGTTCCACGAATCCAAGGCTAACACAGGAGGCATCCAAAAAGACTGCTAATACCTGACAACCTCATTGTCACTGAGAGAAGACATCTAGGGCATTGTTTGGATTGAAGCCTCCCAGGCAAGCTCACACCCAGGCAGCCATCCTGGCCCCAGGCCTCCAAAATCGGACGCCTGGGAGCTGCTCTCGCGCCAGGCAGCTTTGTCTGGGTCCAATCCAAACAAACCCCTAAAACTTTATTGTAACACCCGAAAACTTGCATTCTTTTGAAAATAGATTAAAATTGAATAATGCATTTATGTGACCATTTAAACCTAGAATTAACAAGGATTTCATAAAATAAAAGTTATCATAACCTTAGAAACATTTCTGTTGCATACATGCTGCTGCATAGTGTTCTTGTTTGTCTGGCTTTTCAAAATTCAAACTAGAGTTGAGAAGATGCATTGAAAATGGTTCTGAATTTCAAGAAATAAAAAGAAAAAGAATTTATTTTTCCCTCCCTCTCTCTTTCTTCTTTCTGGCCCGAGGCCTTTTCCCTCTCGGCCTTCCCTTGCTCTCTCGCTGGCCCAGCTCCCTCTCGCAGAGGCCCAGCAGGCCAGCTCGGCGCCCGAACTCGCAGAGCATGCGCGCTCATCCCTTCTCCCTCGCTGCCAAGCGGACCCCGCGCATCAGCCTCACTTCCACCTTTCCTTTCTTCCCCCTCCATCCCTTCCTTTCTCGCGCAACGGCGCTTGCCTTCTGCCGAGCGTGATTGACGCACGAGAATGCTTCCCTTCCATCGCTGCCGCGCCCTCGGGCTATTTAAGCCGAGCCCCCGCACCCTACCGCCTCCACCTTGCCCTCTCGGAACACCGCAGAGCCTCTACAACCTCGCCACAACCCTAGAGCAGAGCCGCCGTCGTCGTCCCTCTCACGCCGAGCCCCTCCGCTCCGTTCATCCGCTTCACGAGTCCCGCATCGTGGTAAGGGAGCCCCAGGTGCTCCATTACGTTTTCTCCGCCCCTCTTTCGCCCTGCTCGCGTTTCGCCGGGCACCGCCGGTTGAGCAGTGCCGCCATGTCGAGCGCGCCGCCGTTTTCGTGCTCCAATCGGTTCAACCGATAGCACCAACGTGCTCGCCGTCTCTCCCTCTCTCCCCCAATCTTTTTCTCGTCGAGAATCGTGCACTGCAGTGGCCGATTGAATCGCGTCGCCGGTCTCCGGCCATGGCGCCGCCGTCTGCTCTGTTTCCGGCAGCCGCGCCATCGCCCTGTCCCCTCTGATCTAATCTGGATCGTCCATCTCCGAACGGACGGATCCCAGAGCTCCATACCGGTTCGGCCGGCTCTTTTGCAAAAGAAACGCCCACGTTCTTTAAAGATGAACCCGCATTCCTCTGTCCGTTTTAAAATCCAAAAAGATAATTCGTTTTATTTCGAAAATAGTTCAAACTATTTACAGTTTTGCCACTGTTTCTCTTTTAACCTTAAATTGCTCATTTTAACTCTGTTTTTAATCTTTCAAATTGTGTTAGGATCGTATCGACGTAATCTGCGTGTTAGTAGGTTCATAGATCATATTAGACAACTTTTAAAAATATGTAATTGGCTAGTCTCTTTTAATCTCAAGTTTTTTCTGCGAATCTTGATTAGAACATATCTTCTTTGTTATAGCTCCGTTTTTCGTGATCCAACGTCTATGTGATCGTAGTAAAACGTAGATTAGTTTTATAAACTTTTACTACTGTTGGTGTACTGTTCTAATCTATAGCCTTGTTTGTTTGCATGTTATGCCTCGGTATGATTGTATGTTGATGTGGTGATCGAGTATAGACGGTGAGCAGTACGTTGGTGACCAAGAGGTTTTCTTTGAGCAGGAGCAACAGGAACCATTTCAGCAAGGAAAGTATTATATGGGATTTTCCTTGATGTCCTATTCACGATGGTTTTTAAATCAAATCATATGCATGTGTCTAATTTTTTTACCATATGGTTTACCTAGAATTGTTACCTTGAACCTTGGAATCCTATGGGGGTTACTTTGCATCTGGGTAGTTATTGCTAGCGCTCCATTAAATAAGCATGATCTTGAATCTTGATTAATGACTATATGAAGTGATAAAGTAAAACTTGACTTTTTAGCAACATGGATTTAGGACCCTATCTGTCAGCAAAAGCTGGGACACACAGTACAACCATGAGAGCCACATGACTCTGGCTTTAGTTCAGTATTAGGGTCACTCTCTCACATGTGGCAGTTCATGAAAGTTGCCATTGCCGAGCGGTTGCGGGGTATGGCCAGAGTGGCTACCGCTACGCGTGTGTACCATCGAGGAGACCTCGTATACCCCTTGCCCGTGGATCCGTAATGTCTGTTGTTTGTCAGCGAGCCCCTTTGAAAGACTTCATAGTGTACCCTGCCATTTCACCTCGGTAGTGTTATGAGAGTTATAAACCCAGGCATATGGGTAACACGACTCATGAGTAAAGATGTACAACCTCTGCAGAGTGTTAAAAACCGATATATCAGCCGTGCTCACGGACACGAGCGGTCCAGAAAACTCACAGAAACTTTGTTTACTTGTTGCTTATTATTATGAATCACTTTATCATGATATTATGTTATTCGTTCATTTGCTTATATGATCATGCAGTTTAATTTGGGGGCTTAAGCATAACCTTTGATTTACCACTTGCAAAGTTTTGTTATAAACTAAAAATGCTTACCGCAGTAAGCCATGTCAACCTTTTGAGCCTCATGAACCCCATATATACTTGTTGAGTAATAGAAGTACTTACGCTTGTTTACTTTTCATATTTGGATAAAAATCCCGGATGGGTACCAGATTATCAAGATTATGAGGAGTATCCTGAGGACTACTAGGTTTGGAGTCAACCGGTTGACGTCCCTGTGCGATGGAGCTTCGCAAGAGTTATCTTTTATTTCCTCTGTTATGTAATAGACTTTAATTAGATACTTATTCGCTATGTAATAAACACTTGTAATGGTACCTTTTTGATAATTTGTCGGCTTATGTGTGTGACTGATCTCTGGGCACACATAAGGTTTATGCATCCCGTTTTGTCTTTAAAACTGGGTGTGACATTTATATAGCCAGTGGACTGATTATCATATCTATACCGACATCTATGACATCTACACGTCAACAAACACTAGTAGAGAAATGACCTTTTGTTGATTTCCAAAAACAGCTTTAGTCCCGGTTATTTTTTTGTCCGGGGCTAATAGACCTTTAGTCCCGGTTGGTAACAACAACCGGGACTAAAAGGTCTCGGTTGGTGTTACCAACCGAGACTAAAGGTCTAGAACATTTAACCCCAGTTGGTGTTACCACACCAACCGGGGCTAAAGGGTTACCAACCGAGGCTAAAGGTCTCTCTACGGTGGGTTCAAAAGAAAAACGTCTCATTCATTGATAAATGTGTTGCGTAGGTGAGGTGGTAAGCACACGCGAGGCAGTGGATGAGGTCTTGGGTTCGAAACTCAAGGGCGTAGACTGTTGGAGGGGATTTATTGTTTTTAGCGGAAGGGGCCTCTTTAGTCCCGAATTGCTAGTCCAGGTTGGGAAACCGGGACTAAAGATCCTTACGGACCGTGGCTAAAAGCCACCTGTGTAGTAGTGAGGCTGGCTCACGCCAGACACATCTCTATCTATTTTTTTGTTGCATTATGTATGTTGATTATTGATCATATTTAGATTAGTATTAATAAGTCACTGTTGGACGATATAAGCCACCATGAGTTCAGGTGCAGGGAATTGCATGACATCATCATCATGGTTGCCCACTAGCGGCATGATTTTGATCCCACGAGAGATCCCATATCTGGCCATCTTGAATTCTTTATCCACTGGCTAGTCGATCGGTCATTTGTCCTTCTGCCTGCCTACGTATTGGTGATATATATGGTGAACAACAATGCCGGCCCCGAGACTCTTAAGTTCGAGAGTATCTCGTGCTAGCTTTTTGCAGGAACTACGACGACCATGCATGAACCACTACTAGCTTTCGTCAAAAAAAAAAAAAACCACTACTAGTGCAGTGCACACCATTTGTGGGCTGCTGAGACGATATATACTACTAGTGCAAGGCCCGCGCTACCGCGGGCTCATGCAATTATAAGCAAAACAAAAATATAGTACATTATATGCTAATATATGGAACTAAAAGATTAGTAAAATTAGTTAGAGATGGACAAATGGTTCTTTATTTCATCCCTCCCGAAAAGGGAAGATAAGTTTAATAGAAATATAGATGTGCTTATATGTTAAATATTAGTCAGATATCTGAGTTCAAGAATGACCAGTGTTGTGGAAGATAGAAGCTTGTGGATGTGTACCGATGGCAAGACTGCAAGGCGCAAGATGGCGCATGTGCAGTCACATAAGACAGTTTGACATGGAGAAAGTTTTATACTGTCATATGGAGTCCCGTGCAAATATGAAATAATAAGATTATATAAAATATCTGATGCCCATAAAGTAGGAACGACAAAAGGATCGAACGTTTTGTGGAGAACAATAGTACAGTTACAGAGTGACAAAAGGTATGATTGATGGGGTAATATACAAATATCAGATGATGAGGCATTTTTCTTGAGCAGGTGGGTTTCTTTTTGAGTGGTAGTCTGAAACCCTTGTAGGATATTTAAGGTGGGAAGCAGGATCCTTCGCACTTAATCTTGTCTATCGATGTGGCCTGGTGCAACAAGCAAAATATTAAATTAGCCACATGTAGAAACGCAGTAATGGTGCTGAACGTGTTTTTGTAGTAATGATGTAAAGGAAGCTAGCATCATAGACATGATAAACAAGATAGAACTAACATGGTTAGCAAACTCGAAAATGGAGACAGAACTATCAACTGAGCACCTAATTAGCTGCTGGTATATGAAGATAAGTGTGAGGGCAAAAAACTTGGTAACACATGGCAGGAAGGTAAATATAAGAGATATCTGCATCCGTTGTGCATAAAAATCAGCACACATAGGATTAGGCTATGGAACCATAACAATGTAGAAGAGCATTTAGGTGTTAACATCATCAGAACTGTTGTGAACATCTATTGACCTGACTCAATGCAACACTTATCTAACTCGATCATATAAAGCTAGAAACTGTTGTAGCCCCAAAGTATAGTGAAAGTCTGGTCTGTGTGTTGGCAGCCATACTTTGTGCCCATAAAATTGTTGCTGCCATAAAAAAAATGGTTCGTTCAATGGGTTCAAGTAAATAAAATCCTACTTCTTTAAATGGCATTCACGATTCAGAGAAGAACAATACTCCATGTTTGTAAAATATAAGCATTCATAAATTCCTTGGGAAAACAACCAAAAAAAAGAATAGCACATGAATATGTAGAAGGATATTGTAGAGTTGTAACTGGCAGCATAAAACAAAGATGCAGTATATATGTTTACATGGAAAATTAGTAGGGTTAAGGAATTTTCTACAGTCTTAAAAAACGTACAATGAGTAAAGGTAAAAGGAGGAAGGGAAGGTGAGAAAGTAAGCAATGTTTCAAAGGTATTAACCTGCATAAACACGATAGGTCTATCTTTTCTACAATTTCCATATATTCATATGATAAATAAATGTCAGGCAACATGTAAATTAAGCATGTATGCAAGAAGGTGACAATATCTTTTATGGTCTAGTGAGTTTTATTGTTTATTTCATATATGTTTATTTTATTGAACTGGAAATCTACAAATTAAGTGAATATTTAGATACCATGAACCAACACATTTTTGTAGGTCGCCTTTTTTTCTCTAAGAAACAATATCAGAGGCATTGGTAATAGTTACCATAACCATAGAACAATAGCCAAATATCTTAAGCATGCAAATGCTAATTACCTGCCTGCAGTTTGAAATCTGTGAACCTCATGAAGCCACAGAGAGTGGCATAGGTCATCTCTATAAGGAAATAGTATGAGTGGCCACACCTAGTAACACATGTTTGACGATTAGAGACCAGCTGGTTGCGGCAAGTTGCGTCATCTAATCTTGTGTACATTTTATGTTTCTGTAATACATGCTTCACCATGGCTTTGAACAAAAATGAACAAGACAATCACCATACCTCAGTTTCGCCAGAGATGGCCTCTTCAAATCAGTGGCTGCTGATCCCCACCTAGCATGCGCCATGGTCTGTCAACTGCCAAACGTGGAAGGCTAGAAATGTGAATCCCAGGAGAAAGGAGATGAGATAATGCCGCTCTAAATATAAACATCATATTCATATATATATATATATATATATATATATATATAATATATATATATATATATATATATATATATATATATATATATATATATATATATATATATAACCTGAACCTGCATATTGCTGACACAGTTTTAAACTAAATCTAACCAAGTAAATTCAGTCCAGTAACTGAGCATTAATCTAGCAGTAATTGTGGTCGAAGCACGAAGCTGCAGTAGATGGACATTCATTTGGAAGGCTTTGATGGCAGCTGGGATCAGTGATGACACATCTTAGAATTAAGAAAAAATGGCCAG
The DNA here is from genome assembly GCA_022036555.1 of Microstegium vimineum. Taxonomy (NCBI): domain Eukaryota; kingdom Viridiplantae; phylum Streptophyta; class Magnoliopsida; order Poales; family Poaceae; genus Microstegium; species Microstegium vimineum. The sequence continues at coordinate 4,791,009 of CM039138.1, read as the reverse complement.
GTTGTTGTGTGGACACGACAATTTAAAAATAGAAAAAATCTAGGGAATAAGAGTAGCCTAAAAAAAATAGACAAAACAACATTTTATTGCTGGGTGCATTAACCATTTTATTGTCTTGTATTGAATGATAATATAAAAAGCTGGATCAACCCCTAAAATCAGCAACCATTTGTATAGAAGCTATATTTTTTAATTACAAAAGGTGGGTGTACATCATAGAACAAACCAAGACAATTTGTAGCTGTGTGTTGTCTTTGATGAGAATTTTTTTTGGTGTGTGGGCGGGTGGGGGTAGGGGGGATTGCCTGAGAACGGAGCTGGACAAAAGCGTTAAAGTGTTTCAAAAGAATCACAACAATAGCGTTGCTTCAATTATCTTGTCTTATTTGGAGGAAATAGAGACCTAGGCAATGATACATGAACATTCTTAGGTTAGTAACAATATAGAAATGTGCGATTCAGAGGAAGAAAATAAAGTTTGATCACACAAGATGATTGTCATTCTATGTGACAATAGGACTCTCGACAGAAGCTCCCTTTTTTATCTTTCTTACACAACTTCTATTTACAGAAAATATTTTAGAAAGAGACGAGCATCCATACAATTGCAAACCTCTGTTCTGGTACTGTTGCAGCAGGGTTCTAGTAGTTTCATTCGCTTTGTCCACCAGAAAATTTAGAAGCATAGGCTATCAGCAGTAATTTTCAGGTGGAGTTTCATTGTTCTGTGCAATATATACTACTCATTGTGTATCAATTATTTAATTAAAAAAACACCTCAACGTGCATATGTGCATTTCAATCGCACTATCTCCTAATAACAAGGTTTGGCTGTAAACATGGAAGGGAAGCTAGAGAATGACAAAACTCACTGAAGCAGTACCACAAATCATGTTTGGATGTATCGTAAATATAACATGTTGCAAATAAGTATAATATAGTTAAGAACATAACTTTTTTGGGAACTAAAACAAAAAAAAAAATCAAGTTGAGTATATGCGAGCAGTAGGAGGCTTTTTTTCACAGTCGGCAAAAATGAATTAATGGCAGTGAATGATGTTTAAAAACAAAGGATAACGTCACATTGGAATGTATTAGAGAGAAGTGGAGCAGTGGTAAAGGAAGCTACAAAGAGAAGCTAATCTTCATGAACATGAAGCTTGGTGTCTACAACATTAGATTGGCAGTTCCTGGCACTCACCATAGCGCAAATGCACTGAATTTTGGTGTGGTCCATGAATAATCAAAAACGATTAGCATGGCAGTTCCTGGCACTCAACATAGAGCAAATGCACTGAACTTTGGTGTGCTCCATGAATAACCAAAAACGACATTACCTGATATGAATGAAGAAACTGTATGTGTAACTGTGATGATTCTAACCCAAAAAGCATGCAAGCTGCAAGGGAAAAAGGGCACACAGCAATATGGTCCATATAAACAGGGGAAGTTAGTGTTATTCACCTTGATCCAGCAGACATGCGATGATTCTAACAAAAACACCATGCAAGTTGCAAGGAAGAAAGAGCACACACCAACATGCTCCATATAATCAGGGCCGAAGTTAGTCTTATTAACCTTGATCCAGCAGACCAAAGCTGCACAAATGAAAAGGATCATTACCAGGCTAATTAGGATAGCCCTCCAACATAGGGAAAACATAATGAGAATAATGCACGGCTCACCAGTATCGTCGCTAATATGATTCACTAAAATAATATCTTTTTATAAACCGTTGGTATGGGGGTAGTCTAAGTAGGAGATTATGATTGAGATGTCACACCTAGCAGTCCCTGAAATTAGAAATAGGTGTCAGAGGAGGAAGCACAACAGCCCAGACGAGGGGTGACTTACGGCAAGACCCGAACGACGAGATGAGCAGCCACAACTGCTGATCTGGGTAACTTTTTATATTTTACCTCTTTTATTTTCATATCAGTTAAATAAAGTACTATAACAGACAATGTGGGACATGGAAAATGTAATTCTATTAGAGATGAGAATAGACATATAACAGGGCACTTTTTTTTGGGTTGCAGACATGTAGACAAGACGGAATATCTTGCTTAGTTTCCCATGTTTTTGTAACAGCAATATGAGGTGGGAAACAAATTGAAACAGGTGCAAAAAGAGGTGCTGAGCTTCCTCTCATTTGATCTCCGATTGAGAAGCGTTGCAGCCTATGCCCTGAACAAACGACAATTAGCATGTAAAAAGTTAGACAACACTGCAGGCTAGATATCCAACTGCAGAACTGGTTGTAACACACATAGGGTAAATGAAGAAAGAAAGATTTTACAAACAGCATGAAGAAGTTAGCAGCATAGATTTAGAAAATTACCTAAGGGAGTGTATGGGTAACTGACATTGGTGTAGGGACCTCGCTAGATATTTTGTGGAAAGGGTCCCGTGGTTTTCTCGGCCATGCTAGACTGGCAGTACATCATGGACACTGCTCACAATTACATATCCCGCGCAGGAGGCAAGCGCAACCAACACATATCAAATTGTGAGTGCAAGAATTCAGAATTCAGGAAGCTAAAATTGGAGCATGCTAATAACAATTGATAATGGGGGTAAGGAGATTTATTATGATCAGTCACCAAGTGCCTAGGTAAGAAGCAAATGCCTGAAGTTGCAAGCAATAAAAAAGGTGCACAATAGGTTCGAGAATTATTGTTGTTTTACTTGAAGGTTTGCTTGAAGGAGTAAAAGCCTAAAAGGTACTCACGTTCCAACATGCTGGAAAAAGCTTTGCCCGTCTTTAAAGTTCGTGAAGTCCAAAAGCCAACTTATTTAATAACTCTTTGCCTTGGTCTTTTTGATTTAGCAATATCATCAAGAAAGATGTTCCTCCTAATGTTCAGTAGCGTCGATACTTGGCCGACATTCTATAGATTTGAAGAAAAATTCATAAGTTTTTCAAAATAGGCATCAGTGAAATTGATCTCGCTTGCAACGGAAGTACAATTGCTTTCGGTAATCAAATGCAGTAGAAATCATGTAAGCAATAACTGTAAAGCTATTGTGGACTACATCATACATGTATGGTAGATGAAAGGCCACAATAATTGGCTGCTCTGAAGATACAACGAAAGTGGAACTAATGGAGCTAGAAAGGGCGAGGGCGAGGGAGAAAGAAGGTGGCAGCATACCTGGGCATCAACGCCGGTCAGGGGAGGAGATGTGATGAAGGGGTACCGCTGCCGTTCCGGGGGACCACCTGGGCGTCCTCCACCTCTGAGACCTGAGAGAACAAAAGATGAAGATTGCATAGACGACTGAGATTAAGAAGGTATGAATCTTGGGGTGAGGATGTCGGCGAAGCAGCCGAGGATGCCTAGGAAACCTATGTTCCGCGGAGGAGACGACGACCTCCTCGAAACAGTGCCTTCGAACTGTACCGGTAGGTGTGGGTCAGTTAGGGTTTTTGTGGAGTAGAAACGAAGGTTAGAGAGGAGACAGCACCGGGGGTAGCGATACCTGCAGGCACCAGTGGAGCACAACCACGGTGAACTGTGGACGGAGACGGTCGCTGCCGGTGGCCGCGACCCGCGCCGCCGCAGACTGTCCTCGCCGCCGCGCTCCGCCTGGGCATCGCGCGGTGAGCCGGCGGCACTAGCCGGCCAGCACGCCGCGGAGGGGAGGAGAAGGGTGCCCACTGCCTGCTGGTGAGCCGTCGCCCTGCTCGCGCGCCGGTGAGGCCCCCCTGGCTGCGTCGGGAGAGAGCGGAGGGGACGAGAAGAGTCGGGGGGGGGGGGGGGGGGGGGGAGCACGCGAGAGCGGAGGCAGAAGCGGAGGAAAATAGGTGGGGACAAGGAAGTGCTGGCAAACGAATCAGAAGCCAGCACCGACGATCCTCTTCGGAAGCCGACAAAGGAAGCTAAAAACACTAATACACACTTAAACGAAACGAAAGTCAATTCTAGCAAAAACAGCACTACAAAATTCTGAGCGTTGAGAGCTAAATCGGGCGGGCCATACAATTCAGGTGACGTGGACCATCCCAAATTGCAGGGAGCCACAGGAAAATCTAGAGAAGAATAATATATATGCCCTAGCCTCACACGCATCCACACATGCTCGCACTGCTCACCTACAATCCACCAATCCTATTTGCTTCCGATTTCGTTTCATCTACTAGCTAGCTAGCTTCTCTGCTATTGTGGGGTGGACAATTGAACTATATATATTTTGTCAAACTTGCATGATGGTTGCATTGCCAAAATGCCTGAGAAACACACACACACCTAACATGCTTAATAGTGCGATCGAGGAGTGCGATGTGCGCATGCACTATGGACCTCTACGTATCTGTCTGATGACCACAGAGAGACGAAAAAGAAGGAAAGCGGCGCCAAACCATACATATCCATGATCTTCGTTATGTATATGTTGGTGGGGGTCACATGCACATAGGTCTGTTTGATAGAGCTTCTCTGGAAGCCACAGATCTAGGCAAAGCAGCCCTGCCAAAAACCCTGTTTATAATCCTCTGTCCCAACAGGATATATAATTATGATGTTCCACTACTAGAAAAAAGATCTTTGGTCGATGCCTAAAAATAAACTTTAGTCTCGGTTTTTTTTTGCGTTCGGGACTAATAGACTTTTAGTCCCGGTTGGTAACACCAACCCGGACTAAAAGTTCCCTTTAGTCCCGGTTGGTGTTACGAACAGGGACTAAAGGTACCAAAATATTTAGTCCCGGTTCGTAACACCAACTCGGACTAAAGGTAGACCCTTTAGTCCCAGTTGGTGTTACGAACCGGGACTACAAAAAGAAAATATCTCCTTGGGACTAAAGCCCGAGACTAAAGGCCATTTTGACCCGGGACTAAAGCCAGTTTGTGTAGTAGTGTTCTAATTATAATTCTATTTGGGTTTTGGTTGAATATTATTCTGGATGCATATATATATATATATATATATATATATATATATATATATATATATATATATATATATACTATTTAGGAGCCAGGGCGTCGAATACTATTTAGAGCACTGGCGGAGCGCCGCTCCTCACCGGCATGCACCGGTTTGGCAGTGTTTAATGCCAGTCCAACCATATTTTTCTCGTTAGCTTATTTTTGGTAATAAAAAATTATCTGGCAGGAATCCTTTAATCCTGGTTAATGGCGCCAGCGTAGTTAGGGGAGAAAAAATCAATCTTGCTCAATCCACGCTCACCACCATCTCGCCCCAATCCTCGCTATGCACTTTCGCACACGTACACCCCTCATTCCATTTCTTCATCGCCATTCGCCCATCCGTCCGCCGTCGGCATTGCTGCTCAACCTCGTCGTCCACCTTCCGTTGCCTGCTCTCTAACTCGGCTTCCGCGTTCCGCCGCCGCCGCGCTCCATCCTGCTCAACCTCCCCGTCCGCCTTCCGCTGCCTGGGCGCTGCCGCCGGCACTCAAACTCGGCATCCGCGTTCCACCGCCGCAGAGCTCCATCCAGTTCAACCTTCCCGTCCGCCTTCCACTAGCTCTGCGCCGCTACCGGCTCTCAGATTCGGCGTCCGCGTTCCACCGCCGCCGTGCTCCATCCATGTCAACCTCCCCATCCGCCTTCCGTTGTCTCGGCGCCGCCACCGGCTCTCAAATTCGGCGTCCGCGTTCTTCACCCATAAAATTATCTTGGATTAGTATCACCAATCTGCGCCAATAAAATTATCTTGGATTATATTACATTCTTCACCGATTTTGGATCTATGCGGGACAATGAGTTCCAGATTATCTTCGGTTCAGATCAGATTCACACAATGACAATACTTACACATTAGGTGATTTTCCTGGTTCCGTTTTATTTATTTTATAAACAAATTATTATATCATATGATTTGCATTTTTGTTTATACTATTTGAACCAACCCTATATCAATTATAGTTTAGCCGTTGACACCAAAGCACTTTATTACTGCACAACAACTTATAGTAATTAGTTCAGTGATTTTTGTCTTTTTATCCATGATAAAGCAGCTGCAGTTATTTTCTCGGTCACCAACCTGTGAACTCAAATAGTTTTTTCCCCTGTGAAATGAAGTACTCAAGAATGGAATAGCTACCAACAGTCACCCACATCATCACCGATTTTTATTTCCTCATTAGGTGTTTTTCCTTCGGTCCTCATTAGCTATGAATTCAAGGAGTAGAGAATGGATTACCCACCTCAACTTTCATTAGGTCCACAATCGGTGAGTACCATGTATTACTTATGTTTTGGTTACAAATAAATGCTTACACCATATGCATTACAGTTTTATTTATCGCTGGTAATGTTTGAACAGTATTATTTACCTCATATGCATTACAACTTTATTTACCCCATAGGCATTACAGTTTTACAGTATCATGTATCTCGTATTAATTTGTATTGAGCCATTCACAATAGAGTAATAAATTATTGCACTACTGTTAGTAATTAATCTAGTGATACTTTTTTTCCTGTATTTTTTAACCCATCAAAAAAGCACTTCGAAGTTTTTTCAATTTTCTCATGTGCTGTGATATAAAATTTAACCTCTACTGACACCCTAATTTATCTGTGACTTAATTTTTTTATCCTCAACATGTTTTGTTGGTTATGTTTACCTCTATTAAAAAAATTCTTCAGCTTTTATTTTTTTTAGTGTCATCCACTCTTGGTGCAAGATGAAGCAAAAACTTGACCATATTCCTGATTGTGTATCAACGTTTACTATAGCAAACAACGAGGAGTTCTATGAGATTCAAATCCCACCTTCATCTGCGAACAACATAATGATCTGCTTTCTGGTCCGACCAGACGCTCACCAATGAGGGATGCCACACAATACAGTGACAACGGCGAGAGTTTTGGTTTACTGTTTATTCAATCACCTATTTATCAATTATTGCATACGTCTGATCCTACTTATATCCCATATAGGATTTTGTAACAACAGTAAAATGCCCGGCTGAAGGTTCTTGCTCACAAAGTTCCTAAATCAAAGACATCTAAGCTTTCCCTTTGAAATGGAGGATTGAAGAGAGGCGACACAAAACCGACAATGTGATGTTGAACTCAATTGGTAAGACATTCGCAAAGGCACGTTTCATTTGATTTAATTTACTTGTGTTATTATGTAGTGTGATTGGAAATGACAGATTCCTCTTACATAAAATAATGATTACTTTCTTAAATTTGCAGCACGTCTCATTTCAATCTGAATTCCCTAGTTGTGCCACGTGGATTGAGAGTCAACATCCAGATTGTGCGAACAAGCTTGTCATCTCAGAAAATGCCAAAAGGCCGCCATAGTGTCCACATTCCCTACCGATGAGAAGTTGTATGATGCAGACAACTAGTACAACAAATGGTTGTACAATTTTACAGTACTTGTGGAATGCAGGGACACACAATGATTAAAATTGTCATTCCCCTCTGAGATGGAGACTTGAAGACAGGCTTAAAAAGATATTAGTCCAGAGAAAGCATGAGAAAAAGGATTAAATATTTTATAATGTCTTTGAATAAAAATAAGCAATGTTATGTATGGGTTGACAATTCAGTCTGTTGAACTTTGTAATGCAACAGGTCCAATTTTAAAAACTTATCCTGGTTGTTTATTTAAAAAAGTCATCTCATGTGAATTTCCAATGTCAGTAATTAAAAAATTACTAACTATAGTGTTAGGTACTGAATTTACACCTTAACATAGGTCAAGTAGTTAATTTGTTAGCTAATTGATGCAATCCATAATAAAATTGACCCAACAATAAGAATTATTATTTAACCTAGCTTTAATTTATTAATTTCATATGATTATCTTTTTTTTTAGAATTTGGGATACAAATTCAACTCATGTGAATTTACCGTCACAATAATTAAAAAATTACTAACTATAGTGCTAGGTACTGAACTTACACCTTAACATACGTCAAGTAATTAATTCATTAGCTAATTGATGCAATCAGTAATAAAAAGTATCCCTGCAATAATAATCTTTATTTAAGCCAATAGTAATTTAAAAATGCCATGTCATTATTTTTTCAGAATTTTGGAAATATTCGGCACATGCGAATTTACCATGTCAGTAATTAAAAAAATTACTAACTGTAGTTTAGGTAATGAATTTAAACACTAACATACTTCAAGTAATTAATTCATTAGCTAATTGATGCAATCAGTTATAAAAATTGTCCCAGCAATAATAATTTTTATTTAACCCAACAGTAATTTATTAATTTCATGTGATTATCTTTGTTCAAAATTTTGGAAATATTTGACTCATGTGAATTTAGTGTGACAGTAATTAAAAAAATACTAACTATAGTGTTAGGTACTGAATTTACACCTTAACATATGTCGAGTAATTAATTCGTTAGCTAATTGATGCAACCACTAATAAAAATTACCCCAACAATAAGAATTTTTATTTAACCCAACATTAATTCATTAATTTCATGTCATTATCCTTTTCCTAATTTTGGAAATATTCAGCAAATGTGAATTTACCGTGTCAGTAATTAAAAAATTACTAACTGTAGTGTGAGGTATTATATTTACACCTAAACTTACCTCAAGTAATTAATTCATTCGCTAATGCAGGGACACAAATAGACTGTGAACTTACATTATGTGAATTTTATATATTAATTTTCCAAATGGTTTAATCTTTTTTGTTAATTTGGTGTTTGCTTTGTAGGATATTTGTTAGACATCTTTGAGAAAGATCATGGAAACTATATAAATATTACTGGCACGAGGTAATGAAGTGTGAATGAATAGCATATAAAAAAATGTCGTATGAGCTAATCAAAATATCAAGTGTGCATGCGTACGTGACCGTTGGATGTGTACAAACTTTTAAACATATACATGACCGACTTTTACTCCCCATTCCCCAGAGTAATTAAATTGGATGTGTACGTGACCGCTGAATAATTAAATCTCGTCCAGCATACATGCGCCATGCCGGTTCCCTGCCAGACAACATTTAGTGTCCACCAGTAAATGACAGTAAAAGATTTCATTCCTTGAATGCATTTTTATTATCTTAGGGCTCACCGGAATATAAACGCATTGATTCCTCCGGCTGCCGCAACGTGAAATAATATTCAGCACCCTGGCTGCTAAATAGTTTTATATATATATATATATATATATATATCACAGTGCCACACCAATAACTGATGAACCAGCTCAAAGGTCCTAAATGGCTAGAGGGGGTGAATAGCCTATAAAATTTTTCTACAACGACACTAATACAAAGTGATTAGTAAACTAAATGATGATAAAGTAATTTGGTACTAGCTCTATAAGGGTGATGCAAACCACCTATCCACAACTCTATATAGCTAGTATCTCTAAGTCACACAAGAGCTAATAAGCAAGTGAGATGGTTATGGAGTATAAAATTAAACAACTCAAAAACAGAAATCAGAAGCCTACTGGTACTACTGGTAGGTTGGACCGGTACTACTGGTGATGTCTGACCGGTACTGCCGATGACCTACTACTGGGTCTACGAAAGTCGAATAGAATGAGCTTAGATTTCAGATCTAAGTTTTACCCCACTCTTAGATGTTGTAGATGATGGTGTTGAGCTTCCCTTGGATTGATTCCTTACCAATTCGTAGATCGACCCTTCTCAACCTATGAATGAGAGGGAGAGAGAGAAAGAACATGAAGAACAAGAATGACAGACAGAGTATTTTCAATAATAACAAGCACACGAGACACAAGATTTATCTCGAGGTTCAGCAATCTCGACAAAGGAATTCCTACGTCCTCGTTGTTGAGGTGACCACCAAGGTTGGAGTTTCTTTCACCTCATTTCCTATCTCAAGCACCCATAAAGGGTAGCTCAAGATTTCCACTAAGATCGAATGAGTGATACAAACATTTCGGGTGCCCTCACATATGAATCAACATAGGAAACCACGAAGAACGCCTAGTCGGCTAGGGTTCCAAGAACCCAAGAGTAACAAATAAATACAAAACCGGTTAGATGAGGAATCCAAGTGTTCAAATCATAGATCGATGCTCTCTACTCTCTAATCTCACTTCTGTAGCTCAAATCTAGAAGGATCGAAGTCTTGGAGCAAAGGAGAGAGAGAGGAAGTGAGTCAAATGCTTGACACCTTTTTCTCAGACGGGGAGATGAAAAAGTGAGGTTCCTCACGTCCTCAAGTGAAGGGATAAGTTGTTTATACAAGCAACTCTAGATGAACTACCGGTACTACCGGTGGGATTCCACCTGTACTACCAGTCCACGATTTCCGACCGTTGGAGATGTCCTACAGACTCGCTGAGTTGGGCGTAAAAATGACTTACCGGTACTATCGGTCAACATCGGTACAACTGGTACCGGTAACCGGTACTATCGCTAGTTCAAAACTTACAAATTGAGAAGCACATAGATTTGACCTACCGGTACTACCGGTCACCACCACCGATACTACTGATCCAAGACTGGTACTACCATTAGTTCAAAGTCTCGTAAAACCGAACCATCCATGCTGCCAAAAAAATTTCCTACCAATACTACTGGTCCAAGACTGGTACTATTGTTGCACCCTGGCTAAAAAGAAATATTTTAAGTGTCCACGGGTGCAAGATGTCTCTCAAGCGCATATAGACTATTGATATGTACACTCTTATCCACAACTAGCTAGTCTACTTTGCATACCTCTTGGTAGTGCGACATTTACTATAACTCAAGTTAAGATAAAATCTAATAAACCATTTGAGTTGACCGCTTTTCATCGAGTGAAGTTTGGGAGTGCTATAATCACCGAATATCATCGTTCAAATCTTTGAATGGACTAATGGCTTGCGTATTCAAGTTTATCTGCACACTCAGGCATAGGGCTAGTCCAATAGATTTCATCAATTAGCCAAAACCAAACAAGAGCTTTCACCAGCTATTATTGATTAAATTGTGTACGTCGGGTCAAAGAAATAATTGACCAATTAATTGTAGAAATGCTATACAAATAGAGTGTAAATTAATTAGTAATAGTATTAATTTTGTAATATTACTAATATGTACCATTAAAACTATTTAAAAGTAATAACCAATAATATTATTTTAAAATTAATATTTATATATAACAAAATTTTAACTATTTTCATATACCTTTGACATTAATTCAATATGTGGATGACTATTTAAAAGGTTGAAATTATTTAAAAGTTTGTTTACAAGTAATCACTTCGCCTAGAGCTAGACAGCTTGTAATATTTTTTTTATCTCTTTTATTGCTTTTCTTTTGTGTTTGTTTGTCGGTCTTGGTTAATTGATGGATAATTAGTTAGTTAGTTAGTTTGTAATCAAGTCTTCGATTATAAGTTTGTTTCTTTACAAGTTTATTGATTTATAATTAACATGATAATTAGTTTGACTATTTTTTATTATTGTTTTTCTATACATATAGAATTTACTGTACTTATTATATTTTGGCATATCATTACATTATTTGTTTCTCTAAATTCATTGATGGATATTACTGAACCCACAAATCTTAAGATTGATGAAGTCACCACTTGTGTCTCTATGAACACCTTCAAAAGATTGTCCTTTTTTGCTACTGAGGTACAGTTGTGATCTAGTGATAGCTTCAAACTTTCTTGGTTTGATGAAGTCAGCATAGGTGTCTCACTGCCAACTAGCAGATACCCTATGAGCATGGAAGAAATACAAATTGAGTTGACATATTTTGAGATCAATGAAGTTAGAGTACGTGCATTGATATTAGCGGGCATGAATCCTAGAATAAATCTAGAAGAACGTGATCACCCACGTCAAGTCAAGGACTTGAGTTGACTTGAGTTGGATAGGTTCTAATATGCAAGAATTCATCGAAGTCAAGGACTTGAGGTGGATAGGTTCTAATATGCAAGAAGCCATCTAGCTAAGTTACACCCAATTTACAATCATGGTGGTGCTATTGTAGGCTTATTTGGAAAAGGTCCTATATAACAATTTCTATTGTGAATATAGATAAGCTATGTCAAACAATTCTTTTACAAACAAGTACATGGTTATATGTTGATTTCATGGTGTAGTTTTTAGAAATGACACTATTACAGAAAAACTTTTGCGCAACTCCTTGAAGATGTTTATAATTTATCTATAACTTTTTCATAAATCTTTAAGATGTTTTGACTCTTTTAAAATGACTTTTATAATTTGAAAATGAGGGGGTTCATAATTAGTATCGTTAGACTGATTGACTCCTTGTGTGTACATTGATTTTGAAATGAAAGGAGCAGCTGACAGCCGCTATGATCTCTCGCAAGATTGAACGAAATTCAATAGAGATAAAGCCCTGCTTCTACTAAGCTCTCCGTTGTGGAATTATTCACACGTCACACTAATTGAGTCATATTTATCTCATATCTATATATCTATCGTTTTCCAGACACAAGCACACTCTAAGAGAGGTGTGCAAATTTTATTTGTCCACCTCTACGAAACCTAAGTAGAAGGTTTGAAACATGTCTAACCTAGCTAGAGCTAAGTAGAACTAATATAAGTTAACAAATTAAATTTAATCAAATATATAGAAAAACAGTATCAACATAACTATTACACCTTTTGCGGTATCATAGGTGTTAATTATTATTTTATCATTTTTTCTATAGTTCAGGTGCCTGAAATTTAAGTTGATTTCATGCAACACTAATATACCACCAACTAGTATAAGTTACTTGTTAATTTTGCATTTTGTTATTTGTCTTTGTGTTATAACATATTAAAATTTGTCTTTGTCCTCCTATAGAAATAATTGTAATTGTTGAATTGTCTTTGTGTCAACATTTATAAGATTTTGTTAGGTTTGTAGTTTTGTTGAACAAGTTTTTTATTTCTGAAATCAAAAATTGTAGACTGTGTCTACATAAATTGCAATGAAGTAAAACTGTAATTTTAGTATAAAATATATGCAATAACTGTCGCCTAAAAGGAAACTACCTGAAATTTAACAAATCCCTTATTTTATTATAGATTTGGTCAAACTTTAAAATTTGGTTGACTTCTTGGAAATCTAGAAATGCATTTTTTTAGACGGATGCAGTATTTAGAATCAAGACCACCTTTGTTTCAATCAATGATGTTTTTGTGCTGACAATTTGAATTGAAACCAATCTCAAGTAGAAATCCAACTTGACATTTAAATTTTCCAAAATACAGTGCCAAATCGGGTTCCTCTTCGTATTTCCCATACTGTTGTTTTCATGGTTATATTGTATATTTCTATGAGAACATGCATGATTATATATTTTTAAACTAGTTTTATTAAAAATTAGAAATAATATAGTGAATTGAAAAATATTATATGTATATATTGTGAATAGATCGACCAGGCCGGAGTTGACTTGAACTCTCCGGCCGGCTCACCCATCACGTTCTTTATGACCAAACATCCGGTATTTTTCCATAAAACCTCTCTAGAGCTAGCCAACCTTCGAGCTGAGAGGAGTCCACCACGTGTTTCCAGCATGCAGGGCAAGTGCTCTACCGACATTTGGTGCTAATAATTTTACTTCAATCTGATCGATCGAGAAGCATATTAGTAACTAAGTAGGAGTATATAACAACGCCTGACATATTGTGCCAAATTAAGTGCAGCTAGCTAGGTTAATCTGTGTCTCACAGTCCCACTAGCTGCAGGTACAGCCGTAGCAGAACAGAAATCAGCGGATCAGCCGGCGTTGAAGACGTGTGATATTTTCTGCATCTCTCTCGATCTGCTTTTCCCCCCTTTGCTTGGCGGATCCGACCCGACCGACCGAACCCATATATGGCCGCTCGATGGTGGCTCTGTTAGATCCTGTTCGTTCGCATATCGATCATGCAACCTACGGTGCGCAGTGGTACGTAGTGGATGCCAGTGCGAAGCTGATGCGTGCATATGCACGTCCGAGTCCGATCCACCTACTCTATATACGCAGCAAGCAGAACGGCAGTAGGTACGACGCGTGGCCGTGATGATCCCACACTTGCTGCTGCTGCTCTGCTCGATCGCCTCCCCGGCCGGCCGGTGCGGTATGGCCTTGCCGCCGTCACCTTTTCGCGCCAAAAAAAAAAGATACCACCACCACACCTACAGCTAAGCTAGCTAGGGCTACATGCCCAAAGCTTTTGCATATATGCGCGCCTGTCGTCGTTCCCCTCTTCCTACCGGCAATTTCTAAGCAACACAGAATGTGCTCGTTTGACCTCCATTTGATGTGACCCAGCCCTTTGATCACTAGCTAGTAATGTATGCGTGCACTTAGTAGCAAGCTTATATTATATTTATATTAGTTACTGACTTACTGTATGTATAATAAATCCTGCTTCTCGGCTGGCTATATAAAGCCCCATATATGTCCATCTCTCGAGAACACTGACTATGAGGTTGATTGCATTTAAATTCTTCTCTAGCTAGCTAGTTAGCAATCTCTCTACCAAAACAGGGAGAGATCGAGAAGGGGAGAGATTCTGAAGCGACGACAATTTCGTCTCTCCCATCAATAGGTTTAGCGAGAGCATTTATAACACGAGAGAGGTAATCAAGCAAATCTTGAGTTCTTAGCTAGCTTCGCCTGATCCATATACACGCTGCTCACTGCATATATACCCATGGCGACGACGACGAGGAAGGTGGTGTCCGTCTCCGTTGTTTCTGCCATCCTGCTAATGCTGGCCGTGCTATCCTGCCTCCTCCTCGTCCACGGTTTGTACGGTTTGCTCGAGCTGTTCGGCGGCCCGCCGCCGGACCTCTCGCCGGAGGCCACGCTGCTGATCTTTACCCTGTGTTTTCTCCTCCTCCTTGCAGCGGCAGCAGCAGGCAACCGGAGGGCTCTGCTGCCGAGAGAGCCACCGGCCCATACCTACGCCGGTGGTGGTGGACAGGTGTTGCCGACGACTGCGGAGGAGGCCGCAGCCGTGGTGGGAGGTGAGCCGCATCATCATCTCGCCACCACCGCCGACGACGAGGTGATGGAGACGGCAGCGGCCAGGAGGGCCGGGCTGCTCCAGACTCAGGACTACCCGGGGTCCGGCCCCAACGGCCGCCACGATCCGCGGAACCCGCACTGATGATGAGCTTGTATTGCCCCGAATGAGCTGCCTCCCCTGTAAAACAACCTGCACAACACGTATAGTCGTGTATACACCTCTATAACACATTATACGCGTGCTTATATATCACACCATAATTTTGCATATATATCGATCTTGGGACACATATATATAAATACTAGTTTAGATATGAAGGAAACATTATCTAAATTTAATTATCTCGTGAATCACAACCAATAAGCCTGGCATGTAAAATGTACTTGTTTTCAGTTTTCAAGTACTAGTAGTGTAGTAGTTTGTGATCAATCCTAGCAAGCTGGAAGTTCAATAGCTAAGTTACAATTGAGCATGTGGTACATGCATGTGTCACCATCGATCTCTACTGGCCATAGACCAATATAATGAATAAAAATCAAGCATGTGTTTTTGCATCTTTCCAATACCAAGCCTATGATCTAGGATTTTCTAATTGATCTTTTGTATAAGCTCATGGGCTTCCTATTAATGCAATGCTTATCTAAATTTGTATATATATATATATATATATATATATATATATATATATATATATATATATATATATAATACTTATTATTAATAATTAAAAGTAGAAAGGCTACATCTGTCCGTCCTTCATCTCTATGTCGTGTCCATGACTGGGACTTACTACGTACAAATACAAGTATAACCATGGTACTATATGAACTCTATTTACAAGATATATTGGAACTTGTGACACAATTGTTACATAAGCCGACTATAGCACATATGTCCTTCTATATCATTGTATTTCTGTCTTAATATCTAAAATGTATGTCACGATTCAACGTCTATGGCGTTGGTGTCACAAAATACATATAACACATATCATGTGTCTCTAACCATATTCTATAACGTTTGCGTTTGGCACCATAAATCGGTTCTAACCATATTCTATAACGTTTGCGTTTGGCACCATAAATCGGTTCTGATTCTCAATAGAATCGGAAGAATCCAACCCAAATGGCATGCATGTGAAACATTTCTAGAAGAAACGGTTTCAGGTAGTTCTTATTTTTTGTGCCTACGACCATGAATCATCTAAAACATGGTTTTCGCAGTGATTCTGATTCTTCAGCCAAATGTGGTCATGTGATTCCGATTCTAACATTTCTTTAGAGAATCTAGATCTAAAATATTTCTACGAGAATCTGGACACAAATCTATGATGTTACTTTATATGTCCCAAATTCATAGGCACGCCACGTAAGCAAAATCAATGTTTTCTAAATGGTAAACGGTGCATGGTCCACAAGACCTCATGTAGTGTTTAGACCATAGACATGGCATGTGCATGGTTCTACGCATTTTATACTATATTTGTAAAAATAGCTATAATAACATGTATGTAACAAAGATTAATATATTCCTAACAAAGTAATAAAGAATAAAAAATTACATGGCAACTGTTTAGTCTAATTTTGCATCTAGTAACTTGCAAACAACACAAAAATAGATAAACAATTATACATAATTGATATAGTCCATTGATGCATCCAAGATCCAACACAATTATCACAAAGGGATACTCTATCAGGAAACAAACATGCATACACACTCAATTTTTACTTCTCACAAACATGACAGGTTAACAACATAGTCCATAGTTCTTACAAATGACACATCTCTATTATAATTGAAATCTTAAATAAATTTAGGTCCACCCACAAAAATGTCCCCTGCTGAGGGATCCAATCTTTATACACTCAGGAAATTACACACAAAATTTTATCTCCATTAAAATCAATGGTTCACGAAACATCAACATTAGATCCAAGGTCTCATAGAGAATGTTTTTCAAAGCTTCTCACCCACCTCTCGTCAACGCTAACCCCGCACACATTCAACACGGAGACACTGCGGCTCGAATCCTGAGTGCACCAATTTATTACGGAATAAAAAATAATATGACCTTTCCACCCGACGTGCGAAACCTTGAGCCCGGCGCTTGGCTCGCCTCTGCTCGCGCACGTGGTGGACCCGACTCCAAAAATCTCCTTCCCATCGGGTGAGATCCCGGGAGCAAACAACCACTGCTACTCCATCTCAGCGCCCATCCACGTGCGCGGCTGGCGGCGCTGCCGGAGGCGTGGTGGAGGTGGCGTCCGTGGATGGTGCCACGCAGATCTGCGCCGTCGGCGGGCTGGGAAACCCCACGGCGTCCTGAGTTCCCTGCTGCCGCCACCATTGACGACCTCCTCATCATGTCCATCGGCACAGGCACGGGGGACGCCGGTGGGTGTGGCCACAGGGCGTCTGAGGTCGCCAGCATCACCACCAAGGGCGTCTCTGACATGGTAATTACATACGGCACAACTAGCTAGCAACAGCGGCCGACCGGTCCAGCGTCTCTTCGTTCATCGCGAAGACGCCGGCGTCTATGACATTCCCCGTCCACGACTTCCGCTAGGTATTTTTGTTATTATGGTAATATAATCTTGTGAGTTGTGACAAACATTACTTTGGCTGAGGACTTAGCAATAATTTATCAATGTCATCCTCGTATGACCATACCGTTCCCTCTATATTTGTTCCCTATATTTGTTTGTTGACGTAAGCAGGCAAGTTGCATCTAATTATTTTGTTTGACTCTATCTATTTCGTATTGGCTTGAGAGGTCCAACCTACATTTTTTTTGTGGGCCGGGATTGAATGTGCTTGCAGGAAAAAGAACAGAAGAAACAAATTGTGGTAACCATCGTACAGCTAGAGATTGGAATTTCGAGTGTAACTGAACCAATAACTTCTCTTTTAGTTGCCTTTAGTTTGGTTATTCCCAATTTCCAGCCATTCTTTACAATGCTGGACAACAATTTTATTTCTATTAGATATAATATTTTTATTGTCTTTCTCAGGTATGAAAGTAATTTTTTACAATTGAGAAAGCAATCATTCCGTAGTCTTTGGACATCATATTATTTTATTAATTGGTGTTGGCACCATTTGATCATTTTCTTTTGTTCCCAAATGCTCGAATGCAGGAGAGGCCAAGAAATCACTTCGACTTGCACAACTGCTTGGATTCTAAAGGTTAGAGGGAGGGGAAGGTCCTTTATTACAGGTAAGAAAAAAAGCATGAGCACATATGTATTTATTCACATAGTGACCGATCTCAATTTTTTCACAGGCATTGTTTGGCCTCACATACTTATAGCAACCATGGTTATATTTCATTGCTTACTTTTGTATTGCTATGTACTTGGTTTTATATACATAGTACAAGATCAGTGAGATTCAGGTTGTGTAGCTTCTGAATGGACTATGTGATAAGATGCAAGATTATACATTTAAGAAGGTAGAAAATAAGATTTATAATTATTTCAGAATTTATATATTAGTGATGTTGCATCCCTTTTCTATGTACCAAGCGTTATGAACAGGTCATAAAAATGAACTGGGTTTTCACTTTTCAGAGTACTTTGAATATGCTAGATATTTAGCCACTTGTATGCAGTCGGAGTCAGGCAAAAAAGGATGGCTTAAAGTAACAGACTGGAATAGCTTTCAAACAAGTAGTTTTTACCAACTTTATTGCTCCTATTTACTCTTCTAATGTCATGTTACTATACTGAAATTGAGAGGCCGAAGTGCAATGTCAATCCATAGTTTCTTAACTATGCCGATGCAATATATATACTTAATCGTTCTCTTACATGCGTCATACAAGAAAAAATTCAGTCACCAGGTTTAGAACTCTGTTTTTATAGTTATTCTATGTGCTTACATGATAGACTTATTAGATGAGTGACGCCAAAAATAAACTTATTATAGGCAATCTACAGTTATGTAAATAGAGTCTTGGAGGATAGTACAAAAAGAGAGGGCCTTAGTGTCAATGATCCAAGGCGAAGAAATGAGCTTGCATTTTCTTATGGTAAATCACAATGATGAATGCTTGCCAACCAAAGAACAAGCACTGCCTTTGGGTTTGCTTTACTTCACTGTAATAAAACATTTATCTGTGTATAAGGATTGTTTTGAAATATGTAACATTTATTGGTTATTTTCATTCTTTTTGTAGAAAAGGAGCAGCACGAGCGCATTCCAAAAAAGTTGATATGCCTTTATCAGTATGCAGTCTATATCGGATACACATGTGATTCTTAAGGGACATGCATTCCCTAATGCAATGCAGTTGTAGGTGATACATCTGAAGGAAACCACTGCATTCAATTTCTTCACATTATATCTCAGTCTATTATTTTATAACATATACATGTTGTCCTTTTCTTCTGGTACCAATACCTATTTCACTAAACATCATCGGTTTTGAGAAATATTAATACCCCAAGGGTATCTTGACGGTTCCATTGGAAGAGGGATAAAGAGAATGTCTTAAAAAATATTTTTTTATTATCCCGTTGCAACGCACGACATTCACCTATCTCTACTATATTTGGATTCTTGAAAAATATAAGTCCACGTTGTAGGATGCTTAAGATGTTTTAATCAAACTTGAGATGTTTTGACTTTGTAAGATTCTTGGAATAAATTACAATTTAAAATGGAGGGGTTACTTCAAATTTGATAGAATTAACTTTAGACTTTGGACTTAATAGAACTTGTAGCGTTAGCACGGGCATATATACTAGTATATACATAAGTTCTCAGTTTAGTTCCCACACTCATAGCATCAATAGACATAGTTCTAGTCACACACAACACGGAGAAAGACAGGGAGAGAGTAACACATGATTCTCATGATGATAGATCAACATCTAAAAGTTATTAAGCATGTTTAGTAAAGATAAGAATTGACTTAGTGATGGAGTGGTTCATAAAAAGGCTTAATCAAGATCAATCATTATTTGTAGTGGCTTGATCTTGCTCATAACCAGTTGGGACCACTTATTCTTCTCGACAACTCTCATATGTTGCATCTTCAGGTTCAGATTAGATATCCTCTTCAATATGTCTCACCTGAGCCAACCTTGTGCTCTCAAACTATTTTGTGACCTTCTCAACCCACATGTATCTACAATTTTCTACCATGTCAGCCCTGTAACTAACTCAACATCAAAGTTGTCATTGTCTCCACCATCATCCATCCACCACTTGGCACAAATTGCATTTATTTGCTACTACTAGGGGACCTACTTTGTTGGTTTTCTTTGCCTTAGTTTTTTTCTTTACATGAAGGTTATTGAATCAAACTAAGACAAGCTGCTCAACTCTGTCATAAGTGAGCCTATTTATTTTTATTGGGTATGAATATACACATTTCTCACCCGCAAGTGCACTTAAGTATTATACTATTGGACAAAACAAAAATGATCACAGTCCACAACTAATTAAAGTCTGGAGACATAGTGACTTACCCCATCAAACAAACTCTTATTTCTTTCATAGCCTGAGGAACCTAAAGTTAAAGAGAGGATCCCTATAGCCATCTTTTGCAGTGTTGTAACTTGTGTTTCATAAGTTCCCCACCACTTAGAGCCAAGTATAAATGTTGTAGTGTTAAACCTACAACCAGAAATTTAGATACAATACATTTCATATTTGAAATACATACATACTTGGGCAGAAATGGTAGTTTTTATAGCCAACAATTACTATATATTTTGCAAAGTGTTCAATCTTGAACTTGTGTTTATCTTTGTAAGGAACATGGACTCATGACCCATGTAGTTTAGATTTTGGTGTTTCATGATCAACATAATCGAATTGGACTAACGTGTTTGCAAGTGTTTGTTTTGTAGTCCAATAGGGTGCAAACATGACTTGGACAAAGGCTACATGGTGATCCAAGTGATCAACACATCAAGCAAGACATTTGAAGCATGAAGAGTGACCTACAAGATCAAGCAAAGTCTAAGCATGAAGGATGGAACCAAGCCGGAAGCAAAGACAGCAAAGAAACGAAGTCAAAAGAGCTTCAGAGGACCTTCAGACTAGTTGCAAAAAAGCTCCGAACCATATGCCAATGGTCCTACGTTATACAGAGAGGTTTCAATGTGCTTTGGAAGCTCCGGACCAGTTCCGGAGGTGAGCTCCGGACCATATCGCATTGGTCTTGTGCTAAACAGAGAGGTTCTAGTAAGGTCTGGAGGCTCCGGACCATTGCAAGTGGTCCTGTGTTGTACAGAGTGAAGCAGACAGAGAGCTCCGGACCAGATAGGGAACTTCGGGCCAGATGAATAGTGGTTGGTGTTTGTCGGTGTTTTGACCCAGGGGGTCGATCACCAACTAGTAAATTTGTATATTGCGTGCTCCCTCTCCCAGATGTGATGCAAGAAGAACACAGAGTTTATCCTGGTTCGGGCAAAGAAGGCCCTACGTCCAGCAAGAGGAGGGGGTACTGTATTATCTTGCACCGAAATGCTCGTACAGGGGGCAGTACAAGCTGGTTTACACGGGGATGCTCGGAGCGAGCCGAGGCCTAGAACTAGCAGGGCTACTCTAGGTGAATTGGTTGATTGCTTGAGATGTTGATCAGGCAAGTGAGTGGTTGGTGTTGTGTTTGGTTCTGGTGAGAGTTCGTATAGGAATGTGAGTGGGGTCGATGATTGACCTCTTCGTCCTCGTGTTCCTGTGTTCTTCATGTTCTCTCTCTCTCCAGCCCCGCCCCTCTCAGCCCCCTTTTCTACTATCCCAGCGTCCCCTTTTATAAGCCAAGGGGAGGCTTAGGAGTACAGGGGCCTAGTACGTATCGGTATGGGAGGCGTGTCCGTGCGCCATGTCTGTGACGAGACGTCGATCACTGTAGCGGCATGCTCCTCCTGTACTTCTGGTGTTCCGAGGCATGGTGATGGCGGACTGGTCGTCGCCGGACTGCATGGCGTGGAACCTGCGAACTCCACAGTTGAAGCGGGATGGGTCGGACGGGCTCATGCCGTAACAGTTGGGGATGAGGGTCGAGCCCCCGGGTCGAGGGGTATCGAGGGCTGCCTCGCCCAAAATTCTAGGGGGTGCTCCGTACTCGAGGCGTGGCTGCAGTAGTTGTACGGTCGACGGGTAATCCGGCTATGGGTGATGACTTGACGGATTTGACCGAGGTAGTGAGCGCCCATGGCGTTAGGCGGGGACTGACCCCAGCATAGGATTCCCTTTATCCCATACCGGGAGCAGGTGAGCTGATCGAGCCTCCTGTTCGGGGGTCGTTCGTTCGACCCCCTGTCCGTCACTTCGGGGGGTTGGAGTCGAGGGGGATTCGATCGACCTCTCTCCGTCATCTGAGGGGTCGAGGTTGGGGGGCGCTCGTTCGATCCCCCTTTCAGTCGGTCGACGGGTCGCGGCAGAGGGTCGTTCGTTCGACCCCTTCTCCGTCATTCAGGGGATCGAGGTCGAAGGTCACTCCACCTACCATCCCTCTAGTAATGGGCTGGCCCATGGCCTGCCCTTTCTGCCGGTGGGGTAGGCCTTCACCTGACGGGCCTTCCTCCATTGCTTGGTCGACTGTTGGATTTCGCCTGAATGTTTAGACATTAGATTATCATAGGTTAGGGTACCCCTTACCTTTGTACTCGACAGTGTTGTGCTCATATTTTGGGCATAACTCATAGCTCCGAACTTCGTTTTGGATGAACTTAGACTCATTGGAAAGCTTATGAAATGCTCTATAGCCCTGAAATTATGGAAATCAAGTTGGAGAACAAATATGCTCCTTTTGGTCTGGAGCTCCGAACTAGGGGAGAATGGTCTGGAGCTCCTCCCAGAATCTGGTCCTGTGCTACGCAGAGATGCTCCTTTTGGTTACAACGACTAGTTTGATCATGGGGCTTATAAATGGACCCCCACACCAGCCATTTGAGGAGTGAGAGACCTGAGGAAACATTCAAGGGTGTTGGTTCATCATTCTAGCGCTCTCCATTTGCATAAGTGCTTAGTGATTGTTGATATTTCTTAACGACATCACAAAGAACACATGTTCTTAGCAATGTCGCCAAAAATATATGGTATGTAATTAACTTGTCTTTAGCAACTAGCCACTATCTTTTACCTTATACTCCTAAGCATGGAACTAGGTTGTCATCCCTAATTATAGAGCTAGGAATATTTATTGGTACTTATGAAATATTCTATTTATGTGTGACTGGGCAGAAATAAATAAGGATGGATATGAAATTATAAAGAACAAATGATTCTGCAAGCGGACAGATTAATATACCATTGTAACATTTTACCTAGAGTATTATTAGGTTGTCATTTATATTCTACCACTAGGAAGGTCTAGTTAAACTGATAATCTATAGTATTGATAACATGCATATGAAATGAATGAAGAGATTTAATCGACCAAGAACTCTACTCTCAACACGGGTAAGTCACATGATAAATATATATGATAAGGGTAAATAGATCAGTCATAATAATAATAATAATAATAATAATAATAATAATAATAATAATAATAAGGATAAAGTTTCTAGAGCATTCTAGTCACTACACAAGTGTCGTCCAATACAAGTAATAAAGAAATAACTCCTAAGTATTTTAGCTACCATTAAAGCTACGCCATTTAGTGTAAGTACATCTAGTAATCATTGTTAAGTAATACTACCAATGATCCCAACCACAATGAGGCCATGAATAAGATGAGTTGAGTTTATTAGAAACCTCAGATATAACAAGATATCCTCAACCTGACAATTCCTCCCTACCAAACCACTACACGGGGGAGGCCTACAAAGGACTCAATGGACCTGCCACGTCCACGATCGACCCCATGACCCGGCACAAATGGGGGCATCCGTAGATAAGCATTGTATCTAAGCACCACGCCTACATACTGCCTACCACTCGCCATATGATCAAATAAACGAGCGCTATACGAACATGTGCATAGACTCAATAGCAAACTAACTATACTAGATATATTGAAGTAGACAATGGACAAAGTAAACAAGAACATATTAATGAAGAATAGTGTTGCCTATAAATATCTTACAACTGCAGATAAATACTAAAAGAGAGAAGATAGTAAGAACTGTACGATACTCTAATCTCTTGACAATGTCGGGAGTCCAAGATCGATTGACGTATCTTGACTTCTTCTACTCTCGATCTAACTAAGATATGCTATGAACTAGAGAGGCTTTAGATGAACTAGGGTTTATGGCTCTGGATGACTAGATCTCAAATGACTTAGACTGAATGGATCTCCGGATGATGTGAGATGCCTTCGGGGAGGATCTGCCCTCCATTTATAGTCTAGTGGGTGCACGACATCCATTGGATCAAACCGACTTAGTGTAGGGCCGAGATGACTCCTTATAGGCGGTGGAGGAACCTTCCAGAAGACAGCGGACAGTGGGCCCAGGGCCATGCCGACCGGCATGGGGTGGGGCCGGCCAACCCCACCTGGCGGCGGCTCGGGCTCCGCTTTGCTCCGGTGTCTTCGGGATCCTTCGTGTGTTGAATGGTAATTATATCTCCACGGGATTTTCTTCGATATTTATTCTGATTTGATTCCCTTTATTACTCTTTTCTGGAATAGTCCCTGGAAAATAATAGAATATCAAAACTCGTTGAAATGGTTAGATAAATCCCTATACTTTTCTATTTTATATGTGATTGATCCATTTATCATGTTTATATTTGTATTAAAAGTTAACGCTAACGGTCGTCAACAGTGATACACTAGTGACTTTCATAGGTGCTTTGTGAAGTGCTTAGGTTAGTTAGACCACTCATATGCGCTTGCTCTAGGTGTAAGCCTAGTGTGTAGTGAGGTTTGCATATCTCTTGATCATAGGTGCTTGAGCGCACCAAGGTTGTACTCGGTAGGGCTTGTAATCTTGCGCGATCACACCAACCGCTTTTGTGGTGTGGCCGCCACCGGTGTACCAAAGGGAACAAGGCTCGCGGCGTTTTGGCCGGAAGCTTGATAGTGAAGACGATGGGGAGCATCTGGGAGAGGCTTGCCGGAAGTCACATCAGAGACCCACTTGCACATGGGGAGAGCCCAAGGCTATCCACGGAGTTACCCGACCGGGAGCTTGGCCCTTGCGTGGGATTCCTCACGAGGGGCTCCAACGAGGACTAGGGGGAATCTTGAGCGCTTCTTGACACCTCGGTAAAAAGCCGGAGTCGTCGGCGGGAGTTTGCATCCCTACCTTGCTCTTTACCTTCCACACTTACTTTGTTTACCTTGTGTTCTTTACCTTTCCTAGCTTAGTTGATAGGCTAGTTGGTAGGTTTGGAAACTAGGTTGCATAACTCTTTTTGCGGTAGAGATAGCAACACTTAGCAAAACCGTATTTGCACTACTAGATAGTTTATCTTTTGCATAGGTTTTGCTAAGATTAGAAAAAGAGGCCATAGATTAGAGAGTAGTTTTTAAATGACCTAATTCACCCCCCCCCTCTTAGGCATCATGGTCCTTTCAATCTTCATTGAGGACTTGACTTTGCTTGTCATAATCACCATGATAAAAGTTTCAATAGTTGTAATGAACCCATCAATGACTTCCTCATCTCCAAAGATGAAAGAATAGGGATTCAAGACGTATGCAACTAAGTGCAAATGACTATCTAGCCTACCCTTCATCTTTTCATCATTGATTACTATGATATTATTGTTCATGTACGCTAGGCACTTGTAAGCCTAAAACTAAAAAGTGAGCCAAGCCGAGCCAAGCCAAACCAAGGCCAATTATTAGTTATTTTGGTTTTGATATCTAGGAACTTAGGTCTCGACTTTGGCTTTGCTATCCAACCAAACTTAGCAGCCGAACAAAGAAAGCATCTGATAGCTACTCTACAACATTAGCACATGGGAACAATACACATCAGCCTAGCACAACATGGCCAAATAGTAGCCCAACACACCTAGCCTTGATGTGTTATGGAAGGAAGCATTGCAGTTAAGTTTTAGAGTGCCCTCTAGCACTTCAACCATAGTGATCGTTGACCTTGGGTACTCAGTTTTTCCTTCTTCTCTATCTGCATCATCTCGGTTGCACATATTCCCATCAGTTGTGCTATAAGAATGACACATATCCTTTGGCCACCTACCCTTATGTTATACTTTAGTCCACCACATCAATAATATCATTTTCCTATCTCTTTCTTTAAATTTAAGATGCATCACATAACTTTAAAGATTCCATCTCTACCATCATCGAGCACTCTCTATCTAGTTTGAGTAAGGTCCAAACTTGCTTAATGGTTTTGCACTTGAAAAAATAAGTGCCCTCACCCTCATCAAACCTCTCGCAGACTAGACACTCAGTGTTAATGTGCATCCCCCTATGCCTCAAGTTCACTACCAACACTTGACTATTTTGTACAAACCTCCACAAGAAATGTTTGGTTTTATTTGGGCACTTCAACTTCCATACTCGGTTCCATAAGGGATCTATTGCCTCCACTGCTATTCTTTGTAGCTCTACAAGTAGAGCCATAGCCTAAAATCAGCTCTACACACCTTGTAAGCTTAACACCAAAAAGGCCCATTAGATCAAAATGTCAAGCTAGCCAGTTCTTCCTACCTTCATGTATTGGTAAGGCCAAGATTAGCTTGACATCTTCCTCCTAAAACATGTCCTCAATGAGCTTTGATCCTAGTCAACCAGTTATCGGATCAACTAGTTCGTCTACTCCTATTAGCAAGGTATTGTCACATAGAGTGATTGGCCTCCTCAACCATCCCCTTGGCAAACATGGGTTAGACCAAATATTCAAATTTCATCCATTGCCCACCTGTTAGATCATCCCTTTCTTTACTAGCTCAATACCTTGTAAAATACTTTGCCATGTATATGGCATACCGCCCTTTGGTTTTGTTTTGGTGTTATACTAAATGTTAAACCATAAATGATCTATCACTTACCATTTAGCCATTACTTGGAATAAACAACCAATTAAACGGGCAAAATGATCGTCTAAACAAGCTAAATGGTTGATTAAATGGAATGATATGCTACAATATAGCATTTAAATGGACTATAAATGGGCTAACAACTAATTAGGCGAACAATGGTTCTAGACATGAGGTTGTCAAGAACTATTTAGCCAGCAAAACTCTGGCACAAAGAGATTCCAAGTTTTGGCACAACCTCCATCCCTATTTAGCTAACATAGCATACTATCCCTAAAACCCAGACCCCTCCTTCAGGTTGATCATCTCCTCCCAACTCAGCCATTGTATTTTTTGTGTTACTACTTGTTGATTCCATCAATATCTACATATCATGGTGCTAATTTGGTCAAAAAGGTACTTTGTCAGGCTGAAGCATCCCATGGCCAAAGTAGGTACCGTGTGAGCCACCACCTTAATTAACACCTCATTTTCATCCCATGACAAGAATGTGTTGTAGTTGTGTAACCTCCTTCCTATTTGCATGAACCAATATCAAAGAGTCGTCGACAAAAAGAAGGCGAGAGATGCTTGGTGCAACATGGCACACTTTGACACATGAGATGAGACCCTCTTGTTCTGCTCTATTCAGCAATGCAAAAAATTGCTTCACACTTAAGAGGAAGAGATGTGGTGATAGTGGATCCTCTAGTCTCAACCCTCTTTCTGGTATAAAACAGTGGGATAGATCAACATTTGCTTTGACTCTAAAAGAGACCAAAATGACACATTACATTATCAAATTAATCCACTACTATACAAAACCCATCTTTTTCATAATGTCCCATAGAAAGGCACATTCCCCCTATCATATGCCTTGCTCATGCCCAGTTTAATGGTTGCATGTCGCGTGCACCCCTTACTTTTATTCAGTAGGTAGTGAGTGAGCCCAACAGTGAGTGAGCTAGTATGCAAAGAGAATATTATCTAAAATTAACATCTCAAGAACAAATGCTCTCTAATTTAGTGTTATGATCTCAAGCAAGATTTGTTTGACCCAATCTGCAAGAACTGTCTACACCACCTTGTACACAACATTACAAAGGCTAATTGGTCGCAAATGAGTAACTTTGTTTGGCTTACTTTCAGGATGAGAGCTATGACAGTGTCATTCCACCCTTTCGGCATCTGCCCCCATTAAACACTTCCAAAACCTCTGCATATAGCTCCCTATTGGCCACATCCTAGAAAATCTTGAAAAAAATTGATGGCAAGTTGTCTAGTCTAGGTGCCTTCAGGTGGCCAATAGAGTCTAGCACCCCCTTTACTTCGTTGAGGGTGAACTCATTTATGAGACATTCGCATTCATGTCATGAATAACACAGGAAGACACAACATCGAGAAGGAGCTATGCATCCTCTTGAGACACAACAACATTTGACATAAAAAGCTACACAAAATGGGTAGTAATAAACTCCTCTTCATCCTCCACCTAACCCCCATGCTCCTTTCTCAGATTGCGTATTCTATTAATTTTCTTTCTCTCTGAATCGAAGTGATGGAAAAATTTGTATTACGGTCTCTTCTGTAGACAATTTATATGGGTTCTTTGCTTCTAGTATACATTAAGCTACTTCTCGAGTCTATCAACTTTGAAGGTAACATGGCTTCTCTTTGTAGTGACTCATCACTTATCAGCAATCTCCTACACGTTTCCATCCCTTTTCATTGATTTCAACATTTTTTCTAAATCTTCCAAAACATTCATGCATGCTATAGTCTTTTAGACTAGCCGCCACTCCCTTGAGAGTGTCCTTCATTTTCAAACATGAGTGCCAAAATCTCATATTCTATCTCTACGAGAACACGAGTGCCAAATTATTTATAGTTTTCTTAGATTACACGGTATAACGTAGACACTTATAATATACACATACTCACCATAATAAATACATACAAATCCTACATCTATGAACATCTTCAAAAACTGATCTAGGAAATTAAATCCTCTACCGAGACTTTGGTAACCATTGAGCTATTCTATGGATATGGCAATTGACACACTGCATCCGAGCATTTTAGGCCTGGTCCACAGTCCTTACTCGATAGGGTCTGGACAACAAATAGCGAGCCAAAAATTTTGGTTTCGCCAACTGAACATGAATATATGAATACATGGTCCGATGTATTTATTTTAATGGAAATGTCCACTTAGTTTTGGACCCTGCCTAAAACAGGCCCGCGACTGTTGACACTACTGCCCATGAATTTTCGGCCCAAAATAAACCGTGCTTTTTTTTTTTTTTAATTCTGCCTGCAAAATGCAAGGTTCCCTAAGTACACACTCGGTTTTGCACTGAGGGAAGCAGGCGGGGGCGGCCTAGCCTGAAGAACAGAAGAACTCGAGCGATCCGAAGCGAGCCACAGCCGATCTGCTCCTCCTGAGTCCTGACCCTCCTCCGTGCGCTGCGCAGGCATGAGGCTCCTCCTCGTCGGCGCCCTCCTCCTCTTTGCCGCCGCGGCGGCGGAGTCCAAGCCGCCCCTCGACACACTGGGCATACCCCCGCAAGGTTCAACCGGATCTGTCCACGCCTGCTCTGCTATCTTGTTCCCATCTTTCTCTGTTGCCCTCCGTTGATGTGTTCCCTGATTCGATGTTTCGGGGGATTGCAGATGAGGCGTACTACAGAGGCGGCGTGATCAAATGCAGGGACGGATCGGGCAAGTTCTCCAGGGACCAGCTCAACGACGACTTCTGCGACTGCCCCGACGGCACCGACGAGCCCGGTACTGCCTCATTCTCCTTGCCTGAAAGGATTTCTCTATTCTGGGCTTGATATCCATGAGGCTACTACAGAGACCCTTTTAAATTGCGAGAGATTTAGGATCTATCATGTATTTCTTTTTGTGTGTGTCTTAACACCAATATGTGTTTGTTTGAGTTGGTGTTTGAACTGTGGAGAACAGTTATTTAGTTGAATAATTATGTCTCTTGCATGCAGGATTATGTAGTTGAATAATTTTGTCTCTTGCATGCAGGGACATCTGCCTGCCCTGAGGCGAAATTCTACTGCAAGAATGCAGGCCACACTCCAGTCACGATCTTCTCCTCACGGGTGAATGACGGCATTTGTGGTAAGAGGGTCATAATTGTTGGCATTGTTCGTTTCATTGCTTACTTGTTTTGTTAAATAAAGAAGCATGTACAGTCATTGGAGCTATTGTTTCGTGTGTTTGCGGCGCTTTTGGTGAAATCCCACTAGGCTTCTCAAATTCTCTGTGTTTGTTCCTTCCCACCTTCTAGATTGCTGTGATGGGGGTGATGAATATGACAGCAATGTCACCTGTAAGAACACTTGCTGGGAGGCTGGCAAGGCAGCAAGGGAGAAATTGAAGAAGAAAGTCGCTACATACAAAAATGGAGTCGTTATTCGGAAACAGGAAGTTGAAAGGGCAAAAGAGGCTTTTGCTAAAGACGAAGCAGAGTTAGCAAAATTGAAGGGTGAAGAGAAAATACTCCAAGGACTTGTTGACAAACTCAAAGGTTTGGTCTTTGTATCCATTGGTCTTGAGCCATCTGTCAAATGCTTGGTTTTTGTAGCTTTGTTGTTGAAATAAGTCTTTCCATCTATGTAGAGCAAAAGAGGTTAATAGAGAAGGCAGAGGAAGAAGAGCGTTTAAGGAAAGAGAAGGAAGAGAAGAGAATAAAAGAAGAAGCTGAAAAGCAAGCTGCTGTTGAAAAGGAAGCACCTGATGCCTCTCGGCATGTAGATTCTAAGGAAACTCAGGACCATGTGCAAGAAGATGAAAACAAGGTTGGAATTTCATTCTGTTTTATAGTTGCCTACCTACTTTAACAGTTTAACTTTGCTGATTACTCTGATCTCAGTTTGAAAATTACATCTTCATTCTCTGTGACATTAAATAATGGCCTTAAGTTGGGTGTTAGGCTGCTAGCATGCTGAGCATGTCTAACAAAAAATTAGTGTTATGCTTATTATACATCAAACAACTGTATGCATTTAAGTATCAAACGATTGCAAACAGGCCTAGCCTAGTGGTTGGAGCTCCTCAGTAGCACCCCAGCATGCAGGTTTGAATCCCCATGGGGATGAATTTCTGGGCTGGGTTAAGAAACAAACAAAATAGGTAGTGGCTCCCCTGCCGATAAAAAAAAGTACCAAACCATTTACATTGGTAATCAAGAACCCGCACTTGGCTTAGCTTCATAATACCCTTATCATTCGTTATTCCACTAGAACAGTAACACCTTAAATTGTTACCTTATTTTGAAGCTCCCTGTGTGCTGTGGACACTGGTATTTCCATTATTCTTGTTTAGTATCTTGTGGAATCACAGTTCACAAAGATACACTGTGAAACATAGAGATTACGACCATTGTGTATTGCAGTAATCTGAAATGTAGATGTTTACTAGGCAGCATGTATAGTTCAACTGCAATATATGTATCTTTTATATTACTTCGTTTTATTTGTTGAACATAGGTAGCTGAACAGCATGATGGACATGCAACGGACCATGATAATCATGTAACAGAAAGCGGGGCATCTGCTGAGCAGGTATGTTTGAGCTTTGGTATTACAAAATCAACAGTCTGATTGCTAGCATGTCTTGTGAAGATTGACCAATAATATATTTTGGGCTGATATATTACAGCATGGTTCCGTAAGTAAAGATGGTCTTAGTGCTGAAGCTGGAACTGTAGATGAATTGCCACAGGAGTCTGCAGCACCTACCTTAGAGAAGGTTATATGTTAACCACGTTTCAATTGCTTACCATTTCCCTTTTTATTCAATGTGTCATGTTCTTTTATAGAATCAAATTAGTTTGGTGATCTTTTCCCATCTAAGAATGAAACCCCTGTAAAAACCACTTTACTTTCTATCTTATAACTTGCATAACAATTTTTTATCTTATAACTCTTATAACAATATTGTCACATTACTTACTTTATTTTGAACTATTACCCTTTTAGTGCTATGCTCTCATCTTTCAGACATTATTTCGACTCTGAGCAACCGCAAAAACTAGCTGATTTTTGTGGTCTGAATTATAATTCCTGTAATCATGCATTCTTCTAATTATGTACTTATTATGTGTGGTCATTATAATTAATCTACTTAGGTGCAAGTTGCTTTAACCAGTCAATGCTCGAAAATGGGCTTTGGTTATTCTTTGTAGGAACTTATTTCTAGCGAGATATGTTAATTTCATGTCTAAGGATGGCGTAATCCGTTTAACTCTCGGTTGGCAAATTCTATTGAGTATCTTCAAATGCTTAGTTATATGTTGTCTAATCCTGGTATCTCAGAGAATACATCTGTTCCAGCACTTAGTGTTTGCACATCATCATTCTTCAGTCACACTTGATCTCGATTAGTTAACACTTAATAGAGACAGTATTATTCAGTGTTCGAAAAAACCTGATTAAACCTCGTTTAATCTCGATTAAACCTAAAACAGACCCCTAGCGTCTCGTTTAGGGCCTAGGCGTCCAATAAAACTCTAGACTTGTATACTTGCTGCGCATATGCGTGATGCAGTGCTTAAGCGGCATAGAAACACGAAAAAGCGGTAGCTTAGCTAGGTTGATGGGCTATGAGTAGCCGTGCAGGCTAAAGGGCAGGAAAAAAGCATGCAGAAGAGCTAGGGAAAAGGGAAACAAGATGTATGGAGATCAGAATGGCAAGTCTTTTCACCACTTTTTTGCAAGTTTGCAAGAATTGGAATTGAAATTGCCTTAATGTGTTATAATTTCTTCTGAGATTGAAGTTGGGCATCTAATCTGAGCCACGTGTGTTGCCAGAAAAAAATAAATTAAAAAAACTTAAACGATTAATCACGTTTAATCTTCCTAGGCGCTAGTCAGTAGGCTAGCGCCCGCCTAGCGCCTAGCGTTTTCTTGAACCTTGGTATTATTGCAATTACTTGTACTGGCATGACACAAACAACATAGTATGATTTGCTTCAGCGATAATCCTTATTATTGTTTTTGGAGTGCACCACAGTCTATGAAGCATTTTCTTGGTAAATTTCAGGATCTTAGCTCTGACAATCCTGAGGGTTTATCAAGGGAAGAGTTAGGTCGTATGGTAGCTTCTCGTTGGACTGGAGAAAGTGTAAATGAGGTTAATAAAGATGATAAGAAAGGGCATGAAGATGAGCAAGAAATACCAGAACCTGCAGAAGAAGCACTTGAAGATGAGTTAGAAATCCCAGAACCTGCTGAAGAAAGTTATGGTGGTTATCATTCAGAAGTTGAGGATGACAGGCATAAATATGAAGATGAAGAATTTGAACATGAGTCAGAAGATGAATATGTTGATGACCATGTTGAGTCCTATAGATCTGATGATGACCAGAAAAGTGATCACCATTCAGGTAGTGTAATATAACACTACTACTGTTCTTATTCTGTTTATGTGGTTTTGATTTGTTAATATTTATTTGCTATTTCAGATTTAACTGAGCCAGGGCATGCATCGTGGTTGGACAAAATTCAGCAGACTGTACAAAATGTTTTCCAAAAATTCAACTTTTTTAAGACCCCTGTAGATTTGTCAGGTAATTGGAATATTCTGGTTTCTAATCAGCTGGTCCTTCATGAGCCATGAGGGGATGCTATAACATTTGCATATCTGCCTTTTTAGAGGCTTCTCATGTTCGTAAGGAGTATGATGATGCTAGCTCAAAGCTTTCAAAAATTCAATCTAAGATATCGAGCCTAGCTGAGAAGCTAAAACAGGATTTTGGTAAGTGTTATTTGAAACTCTGTTCACTGTGTGATTGGGTGCTATATTGAATTTCTATAATTTGTACTTTACATCTAAAGTTGTTTCTGATTGTTAGATGTAATTTTTCCTTTGCAAAACCTCCCCATTGCCGTGTTCTTTCATAGACTGACAATTGTTGAAATTCTGGTGGATAAGCTGCCATCAAAAAGCCTAAAGAACAACCACCAAAAGATTTGATGAATGCCTCCAAGATAAAATATAAAAAAAAAACATCCGTTTCTAATTTCTGTTGACTAAGTTTTTGGTCTGTGAGCTGAGAATACTCGAGTTACAGAATTACCTTTGCGTTCCAAATACCTTCAGTACATCTTTACCTTTGAACTGTGAGTTCAGCTGAACAATTTTTTTTTTATGTTTGCATTTTATATTTTCCCCTGTGCTATGAGTTAAAAGCTGTTCTAGATGTGCTTCATCTTGTTTATTAGTCTTGTCTAAATTATACATTTCCTCTGTGGAGTATGTCTATGGAATCAGAATTAATTCTAAACACATATTATTGTTAGGTAAGGACAAGGAGTTCTATTCCTTTTATGATCAGTGCTTTGAGACCAAGGAAGGAAAGTATGTATATTAGCATCCAATCTTCAGTCCGCTCTTTCTGCTTTTATTGCATTTTATTATTTGGTTCTAATTTGTGAACTGCTATTCTTATGGATAGGTATACTTACAAGGTCTGTGCGTATAAGAAAGCATCACAGACTGAAGGGCACAGTTCCACCACCCTGGGGTATGCTTATTGTTCATCTTTCTTTGCTGAATTCTCATGATATTTTTATTTATAAGTTAATTTTAATTTTCTTGTATGTTGCTGCTGCTGTGTTTTTGTTTTTTCTAATGATGAATGGACATACTGTTTATTGAAAGAGTTATAGTGATATGTTGTGGACCTACATAGGCGAACATTCTCATTATTCTTAACTCCACCAACTTAGTATGGTATTCTTTTAAACTGTTAAATACTTTTAAGTGGAGGGTAGTAGTGCTCTTTAAGCCATGCACTACATAGACCACAAGTAACGCTTCGGAGAGCATGCACTTTTTGTCATTGTTAGTTCACTTACCTGAGGGACAAGAATGACCTCAAAGGTATGAACTGTCCTTTTACTGAGAAAAACTAGTGGATTTGAACATAGTCTTTAGGCAGCGATGGTAACTTTGCAGTATGTAATTTTTCTACTATGTATGGTTGATGGTAACTTTGTAGATTACAGCTTCATATGTTGATGTCAAATGTGATTGTCAATTCAGATGTCTAATTTGTGAATGTTGTTTAGGTAATGTTTTTTGAGGAATAAGTTCAGGGGATCAACTAGCCAGGACTCATTCGATATTTAGAGCATATGTTTCTATTGTTTTACATAACTTTGAATATCAGCTGGTTTAAGAAATACCATTCTTTTGAGAATGTTGGCCCTTACCTGTTTTGCTGTATATACAACTATACAAGTGTATTTTCTCCTGTTTACTGGTGCTTAACCTTAAATGTCTGTTTCTAGAATATTTAGAAACTAGATTTCAGTGCTACAATAACTTGCTCGAATGCTTGGTATGTTTTTTCTTCACACATCCTTACACCATAAAACAAATTTTCTATTATCAGGCGGTGGGACAAATTTGAAGAATCGTACAGAGTACTACACTTTTCAAATGGAGATAAATGCTGGAATGGTCCTGACCGAAGCCTAAAGGTAGGTATCTCTATTTGCATGCCTGTTTGCAGGTTCTAAATTAAAACTCTTTCTGTTGTTTACACTTGTGCAGGTTAGGCTTAGATGTGGGCTGAGCAATGAGCTTAATGATGTCGATGAGCCTAGCAGATGCGAGTATGGGGATGCTACAGACTCAGTTTCCATCTTTCCTAAAAAAAAGCTGTAGTGCGCCATCATCTTATATGTACCTATTTGCCACTGCAGGTATGTGGCTGTATTGTCGACTCCTGCAGTTTGCGTTGAGGAGAAGCTGAAGGTTCTTTCTCTTTCTTCTTTCACAAATGTCATAATCTTCCCTTTTGTGACGATTTGAGGCTTAAACAATTGTTTTAATTTGACAGGAGCTGCAAAACAAACTGGACGCCATGTCTTCAAAGCAGCCTGGGCATGATGAACTTTAAATTATTCTAGCGTGAACGTAAAGAAAATATCACCAGGAACAGGAAGCATAGCTCTGACAGTTACATCCATGACCATAAGAGTGGAAATCAATGAGGTATATGGACAGGAAAGGGCCAAGCGGGAGAAATGGGAATTTAGAGTTCAGATCGCCTACCAGGCAGTGCTAGC
The DNA here is from genome assembly GCA_022036555.1 of Microstegium vimineum. Taxonomy (NCBI): domain Eukaryota; kingdom Viridiplantae; phylum Streptophyta; class Magnoliopsida; order Poales; family Poaceae; genus Microstegium; species Microstegium vimineum. Next base: position 4,755,095 of record CM039138.1, on the reverse strand, counting down.
TCGCATAGAACCTTTTCTTAGCTGAATTTGATAGGATGTTGCAATTTTCCAGCCTCATCCTGAGTTGTTAGGTGGAGGCGACTGCAACCGTGCTTTTGTTTGTGATTTAACATTACTCTATTTAATTAGGGAAAAACACTAGATTCTTGCGTCTCCATTGCCAGCCATTACACATTTGATGGAATATATAGTGAGAAACAGTACACCCTGATTCCTGAACCAGCATATTTTAAAGATGTCCGTCTAGGAACACTTTTCTAGTCTTTATTCTTTGTATACACTTCTACTTTTAGATTGGTCGAGAAACCTACCGATGGGAGAGAAGATGCGTGTGACTCAAAGTGCGTAACTTCACCTGGGAGGGTGTCTTTTCCCAACTTTGAAAAGATTGTTGGAGAGTGATTTTTCTCATCTAACTAAAAACTAAGGATTAAGAAGGGATTTAGACAACTCTTGAAGACACTCTAAGCTTAAAAAAAATATTAGTTTATTAGGCCATACAATTAAGCTAAAATAGTCTAAAACTTGTCTCTTAATTTTAAGTTTTAATTAACTACACTTTAGACCGTGAGATCAAAATGGGCCTAAGTGACCTGGATGTACTGCCCATCGTCCAATTGACCAAACGTGCTTGCACCTAGGATGGATCTAGAATTCTGGATGTCTAAATATCTAAAAGATCCGAACTCCCTATCAGTTTTAGCATCAATATAAATAGGGAGAATTAGTCCTAGGACATCATGAAAGGCGAAAATTAGCTGGTGCACACATTCACTTTCAATATTTGTTATAAGACATTACAGTTTCGTGTAATTGGTCCAATGGGCACCGCGTCCCGATTCAAGCCGTTACAAAATAGATATAAAATCATATAAATACCTAAAAATTATACTATAAAATCTTCTATGTTGTACATGATGAGAACTATATATTAAAAATATTGTTTTGCACTAAAATAATCATTTTGCTCCTCTTCATAAATAGACAAAGTTAATCATAGTTAATTTGTTAATAATGTTTGTAAGACACTAAAAATCTGGAAAAACATCATAGAACACGCACATCACCAAACCATGGCTATGCTAAAAATTACATATTAAAATAATAAAGTTAATAATGGTATATTTAAAATGACTGAGTTATAGATTTATCTTATGTCAAGTTTAATTGATATATTAAACTTTATTATTTCAAGTTGTAATTTTTAGCATAGCCATGATTTGGTGATGTGAGCATTTTTTGATTTTTTTCTAGATTTTTAGTATCTTACAAATATTATTAATAAATTAACTATGGTTAACTTTGTGTATTTATGAATAGGAGCAAAATGACAATTTTAGTGCAAAACAACATTTTTACTATATAGTTCCTATCATGTAGAGCATAGAAGGTTTTATAGTATAATTTCCAGGCACTTATATGATTTATATCTATTTTGTAACGGCTTGAACCAGGACGCGGTGTCCATTGGGTCAATTACCCGAAAGTCTTATGGCAAATATTGAAATTGGATGTGTGCACCAGCTAATTTTCGCCATGTCCTAGGGCTAATTCTCCCATATAAATAGATACACTCGTATTGATTTTAATATATATGTATTAGAATTTGTTTTATATCCAAAATTATCCGTATTTGTGAAGAATAAAGTTTATTTATGACTATTTATTTTAATATTTAAACTATTTAAAAGTTATCAGTATAGATTAATTAGGTAATAATAAATTTTATTTTTAATATAAAATGATTTTGAACTTATACTACCGATAATTTAAACTATTAAAAACTTATATTTATGCTAATTTTAAGTTTATAATTAATGATATATAAAGGTTAAGTTTGATTAACGTTGATAGACCAATCATAAATACATCCTTATAGATAAATATTTATGTATATTGAAATGTGTGTCTACACTTTATTTTCTTTTATATATTTGACTTATATATATGAATCCACTTTATTGACTTATATATATACACACACTACAGTATCTTTAAAATCAAGTAAGATAATTGAAGATACTATGTGTTTTATATTCGTATCCGATAGTATTCATATCAACATTAAAATTCGAATAATAGGTGGTTAATAGTACCATCTGAATTTAATTTCATACGAATTAGATCCGAATCCATCTCTTCTTGGTTTAAAAAAGAAGTGTTACAGTGAGGTCCCGTACTGTAGGATCTCCATGGAACCACGGAGATACCAAGAAAGTCCTGCTTCTAGAATAAAGTGTGGTCGCCAGCCGTTCTCCATGGAAACATGGGTTTTGTCAAGTCAAATACAGCGCCTGCCCGCGGCACGCAGAGACCAAGAGGCACCTTTTCATTTTTGCTTGTCTGTCTGACGAACCCGATGGAGTGACGACTGACGAGAATGTTGTGGGTGCACCCGGCAGCCCGACAGCATCGTCCTAACCTAACAAGTGAGAACAATATGCTCGCAAATGTCAATATAATTCTTGTTTCGCCGGAAAAAAAAAATCCGCTTGGCCGGATGCGGATTATGGGGTTGAATCTTTCCGCACTTCATTTGAAAATAAAATTCTTTCCTACGAAAGGAAAAAAGGAACTATGGTTTCTCTTTCAATAAAAAAAAACCGTTAGGTCGCCTTCGCTTGGTTGAAATCATATAGTATGATCAAGCATTAAAATATACCGGTGGTAGCAAACATGAATCAAACACCTATTTACTTTGTATGATGATAATTAAATCTATAAATAGAGAACTCAACCAATGATAGATAACCTGTTCGCTTGACTTTTTAGCCGGCTTAAATCCAACCAGAACAGTGTTTTTTATCTCATAATAAATCAGCCAGCAGCGCATAATCCTGCTAGAACAGTACATAATCCTGCCAAGCGAACATGTCGATTAGCCTTTTTATATCAAACCCTTTGTCAACCAATGGTACAGGAGAAAAATAGTAGCGGGGGACAAAGGGTTGTTCGTTTCTTTATCAAGGTTTGCCTCACAAAAGCTGATTAAGAAGACACAGAGGGAAGACTATTTGAATCTAAATTCTACAACAAGCTTACAACACACATGTGCAGGGCAGGTTTTATCTTTTTTTTTTTGTGGGAGACGTAAATTAGCTTGCACATGTTAGCAAGACTAACCTTGCTCAGTGAGCTACGACTAGTTAATTGATTTGAGATATATATATCTCAAGACTAACCTTGCTAAGTGAGCTACGACTAGTTAATTGATTTGAGATATATATCTCTAAGACAAACAGGTACTCCTTTAGTCCTAAAATAACTCTTCAATTTGTTCTCTCGTCAAAAAAAAAAACTCTTCAATTTGTTTCTTAAAAAACAAACAATCTCAACTTTTACTAAATACATATAAAAATACTAATATTTATAATACCAAATAAGTATCATTAGATTAATTATATCATATATTTTCATTATATATTTAGAGATATATTTTTAACACTATCATTATATCTAGTTAAATTTGAGATTAGTTGACTCCTCAAAATACGATATGCTGATTTATTTTGAGCGAGAGAGAGTATCATCTTGCTTAGCTAGGATAGAAAATAGAAAAAGATAGTTATTTGGTTAAGAGGCTAGCATTCTTTTGGCACTTGAGCATTATTTGAGCTAGAAAAGATATCTTGTTACCCTAATTTAGCTAGCGCCAACAAGAAGTCAAGAGTCAAGGCTGACCTCGTCAAGGTAACCTTCAATGGTCTAGCTTAAAACTAGCTTATGAATTTTTAATCATTAAATAGTGTAAAATATAAAGGACCATTATTTATTTAAGAGATATTCCTGCACATTTCAAGATGCATTTCTCTCTCACGACATGATATTCATGACATTTTTTCTTCACTATATTTATTAGTGTGCTTAGCTCGTACCATTGAAGACACCCAATGATTTAGAGTCTGTTTGGGACTGCTCGACGAACTCTGCTCCACAAACTCCACTGTAGAGCAGCTCCATGAACTCCAGGTTTTTGTGGAGCACCTCTTTAGGTGCTCTTACAACTCCACCTTTTTTTCTGGAGCTGTGTGCGTGTAGTTGAAACGTTTGACTAAAAAACGTGGAGCGAAGCAGTCCCAAACAGACCCTTAGCTTAGAGTTAGCTCATGGATTTTTAATCATTAAAATAGTACAAATGACAAGATAGTAATGTGGACTCAAAAGATAGTCTCACATATTTTATTATGCATTTATCTTTCATAGCATGATAATTTTATTAGCTTAGAGCTAGTGCGAGCTCATGCATTAGAGATCGTTTGCCTCACAAGTATTCTCTCCATCCTAAACAAATATCATTCTCACTTCATACGAAGTCAAATATTCTTTGACTAAATATATAAAAAATATTAATATTTATAGTACATAATTAATATTATTAGACGGATTATTGAATTTATTTTTATAAAAAACTTATTTAAAAGTACAAATGTTGTTAATATTTTTTTGTCAATATGATTAAACTTTTTTTTGACCACCACGAATACAACATCGCGCATTCAGTGAGAACCGAACTGTGCACTGCCCCCTCTCACCATGGTTTTGAGTTTTGAGTTTTGACCGCAAAAGGTTTTGGTTGACCGTCCCTATTAGACACGCGGCCAGGCGGGCCCACTCGTCGCTCTCTGCCTTTATTGGCGTTTATTTATTCTATATCCCTCCCTCCATATTCTGTACATCTCCTCCCCTCCACAAAAGAAGAAAAGAATCCTTCTAGCACTAGCACTAGCACTAGCACTATAGCAGTCACCATTCTTGGAGAGCAAGAACAACGCGCAGTCTAAAAGCGAGACAAGAGGGGAAGGGGCGAGGGCGAGGCAGCCAAACGAATCCTGCTCCAGCACCTGCCTCTCCTTCTCTCTCTCTCTCTCTCGCGCAGATCTAGCGATGGCGGCGGGCGGCGAGTCGGGGTGGGGGGATGAGCCCGTGGGGCGGCGTCGGCCCAAGACCAAGATCGTCTGCACGCTCGGCCCGGCGTCGCGATCCGTCGAGATGATCTCGCGCCTGCTGCGCGCCGGGATGTGCGTCGCGCGCTTCAACTTCTCCCACGGCTCTCACGAGTACCACCAGGAGACGCTCGACAACCTCCGCGCCGCCATGGACCTCACCGGGATCCTCTGCGCGGTTATGCTCGACACCAAGGTTTCCTTCCCCGCCCTCGCACTCTCTTTACCTTCCTTCTGAATCCTCGCGGGCACGCTCGTGCTGCGGTTAGCGATCTGTGATGATACGGTGTTAACTTGCTTGGCCGCCTGCTGCACTTAGGTTTCTTTTTCTGGGGGTTTCCATTTTGGTTCCTGTGACCGTTTTAGATCACAATTTCATTTCCCCCTGGTCAACTTTTAGGGATCTGATGACGTTAGATGTGATCTCTCTACTTCCTTATGTCGGCGCCGACGTTCTTTTGGACGTTTCTGCTAACTACTGTTACTTGTTCTTGATTCCTGGAGCGGAAATCCCGACCATTCGTGTTACCTGAACCCGAAAAGCAACTGGCTGCTTGTGCCTGCTAGTACTACTTGCTTTGACGACAGGTTAATTTGGTTGCCAGCTGCCAGCTGTGGACGGCCAATTGGCAATTACTTCAAATCTCTGAACATCTTGGCATTAATGTAGCTGGGCTCACATGTGAATTTTGCTATAGGATGGAGTAACTCGTACTTTGGCTTGTTGTTGTCCATTCCATTCACCATTGGCTGTCGACCTGTGGGCCTCATCCACGGCCACTTGTCCTTTCTATGCTTCATCAGTCTTAACTGAATTTTGTTCTGTTCTGCTCTGTTTTTGGCTTGGGTTGCTAAAGTCTGGTAGCGTTATAACTGTCTCAAAGTGATAATGAAAAATGAACAGCCACAATATTGTTTCGAGATTTTTTGATCTTTTATTAATTCAGAAAGGGGAACTTCAGAATTATTCCTTACTTGGTTTTCTTTTTCTGTTTTCCTTTGTTTTTTCCTGATATTCTTCTGTGATTTGTGTTTTTTGTTAGTTATCTAAACTCTAAAGAGATAATTTAGTTGTGGATGCACTGATGATTCAACTGGGCTCTATAGATTTTTCTTTGCTAATTTAATTTTCTGACCATTCACAATGATATGAAATAAGCATCATATGAAACAAAACCATACTGATTCACAGAAAATGATTTAAGTCAATCTGTAGGTCTCAGTTTGCCATTACTTGATTTGAAATCTGATACCATGGCCAAGGCCCTTGATTATATCGTTCAGTAATGGGCAATTTTCCAAAAGATAATACATAATGAAGCTTTACTGTTTCTATATAAAAACAGACTTGTTCACTCAGTGATTTTTTTTATAATTGCACAGCATCTTTTATCTCTCAGATGGAAACATGCTTGTAAAATCAATTTATGCTTTGTGATATCGAATCCTTTATAACGTTATTGAGTTAGTACCATGTTTGGTTAGGTAGTTTGCATAAGCTAGTCAAGCTATCATGAAGCACAAAAGGAATGGTTTAGCTGGTGAGGAACTCAAACTCAATTTCCACCAAATCTTGTGATCGAGACATCTGTGGGTGATTAAAATAGACAGCCTGTTTCTATCTTCAGTGTGGTTTGTTAAGTTCTCTTGAACTTGATGAAGGCATGTTGGTATCTTCGTTAATTTTCTTTTACACCCTATACTGTCTTGTGCTTTCAACCTTGTAGTTGTAGCATCCATAAGTCAACCAAAACATCTCAATCCACCATCCATACTTGCTCCCCTATTTTATTTTGAACCAATGAGCACAACCATCAAGCCACACTGGATCTATGTGAGCAATCAATCATGGTCAGCAGGGCAGACAAACATATTAGTAATCACAATCAGTACGTAACCTGGCCTAATCTTGTCAGCTCCCTTTGTGTTTAGTTTACCTTGAGGGACATTTTTTCTGTTTGTTTGTCATGTTGAGGGAAGACGCCCTCAGCTAGTTGCCTGCTTCCTCCATGAAACCCATAACAGATTGAACCTGCAAAACCTTGAGGTCTTATTTCGTATTTGTTATTCAGGCAGTGAAAATGGTAATAAATACAGCATATCGGTTGGAATTCGTACTGTAAATATCCCTTTGACCAATGTGAATAGCTGTCAACTAGTGAGATCCTTTGCTTGGTATTCTTACTAACACTTGTGACTTGTCATATTCTTTGCATTATTATTATCTTAGAACATCTGAGTATTGGCATACTGTTTGTCTATTCAGCCCTGAACTCAAACCACGCATCTGCAGAACCCAATTTATATAAATTTCAATCAGGCATAATATTATCGCAGTAATTTAAATGGGAAGAAATTTGTCTGCTGACAGGATCTGAACTGAATGCACATTACCTCACACTTATTCCTTCATTCTGCTCCAACCAAATGGGATTTTATCCCTTGCACTTATTCTAACAACCATTTAACCCTATTATCTAGCTTGTAGCTTTGAACCCAAAATGTGCATCACGTCTTTACACTTTACAAACCTGACATAGTACAACTTATAAAAGTTAAGCAGCACTTTTTGACTTTGCCTTAAATGTTATGTAATTACCCTCTACTGCTACTCTATGGATTTGTTTTACTCATCTTACTGGCTGTTACCGTGCGTTCAAACTCCATGGATTTGTGAAGTAAAGACTATGATCAAACTTGAGCCATGAACAGTACTGCAAACGCGTGTAGTGAGGGGCTGTTTGGTTGGGACCTGCCAGGCAGCGTTCGTGGCTCCAGGCCTTGTGTGTCTGGGAGCTCTGCCTGTGCCAGGCAGGTTTCCTAGGAATACCATGCCAAAATGTTTGCTTGTGTTCGCTATGGTATGCCTCCTTATCAAATCTAAATTACATTTAGATATGTCCTGATACATAGAAAGCATCAGGATGATCCTTGTATTGGAAGCTGAAAATTGCAGTATGCATGGCTGGGTGGTTTGAAATATAGTTTGTGGTCTTCCTTTCTTAGTTGCAATAGACATCTCAAACTCAACTTCCTGCAAATAATCTGCACATTCTATTATGATTTATATTCAATAGTACTTTTCCATGTATGCACATCTTAGTGTAAGCAGTTTGGTAATATGAATTGGAAACATAACTGCCATTTTTATATTTCATTAGCTGTATGACTTATGGAGTATCCCCTGTGTGTAGAAACAGTACTGCAAACCTTTGCATAATTGTGCTATGCAAATGTATACTGGCCTCATATTCATTGCATGTACTGATATATATTACAGGGTCCAGAGATTCGAACTGGATTTTTGAAAGATGGGAAGCCTATTCAGTTGATAAAAGGTCAAGAAATCACAATTTCCACAGACTATAGCATTCAGGGTGATGAGAAAACGATATCGATGAGCTACAAGAAGCTTGTGGATCTGAAGCCAGGCAGTGTGATATTGTGTGCTGATGGTACCATCACTCTTACTGTGCTTCACTGCGATAAAGAACAAGGCTTGGTTCGCTGCCGTTGTGAGAACACTTGGATGCTTGGTGAGAGGAAGAATGTTAATCTTCCAGGAGTTATTGTTGATCTCCCCACACTCACAGACAAGGACAAGGAGGACATCCTTAAGTGGGGTGTTCCAAACAAGATTGACATGATTGCCTTGTCATTTGTTCGGAAGGGTTCGGATCTTGTGGAGGTTAGGAAGGTACTTGGTGAGCATGCCAAGTCCATAATGCTGATGTCAAAGGTATGGTTATGGCATTTGGGTTTCAAGCTAGTAGATTTCTGAATTCAAGGTTTTAATAGTTGATTTGAATATGCAGGTTGAGAATCAAGAGGGAGTAGCTAACTTTGATGATATCCTGGCAAACTCTGATGCTTTTATGGTGGCAAGAGGTGATTTAGGGATGGAAATTCCTATAGAGAAGATTTTCTTTGCACAGAAGGTGATGATTTTCAAGTGCAATATTCAAGGCAAGCCTGTTGTGACTGCAACCCAGATGTTGGAATCTATGATCAAGTCTCCTCGCCCTACTCGGGCAGAAGCAACCGATGTTGCAAACGCAGTTCTTGATGGCACAGACTGTGTCATGCTCAGTGGTGAGACTGCTGCTGGGGCTTATCCAGAGCTGGCAGTGCAGACTATGGCCAAGATCTGCCTACAAGCAGAGTCTTGCCTAGACCATGCTTCTGTTTTCAAATCAATCATGGCTTCAGCTCCAATTCCAATGAGCCCATTGGAGAGCCTTGCATCATCAGCTGTCCGCACAGCAAACTCAGCCAAGGCAGCACTTATCTTAGTCCTGACCAGGGGAGGAACAACTGCTAGGCTTGTAGCCAAGTATAGGCCGTCCATGCCGATTCTGTCCGTTGTGGTTCCTGAACTGAAGACAGACTCGTTTGACTGGACCTGCAGTGACGAGGGGCCGGCAAGGCACAGCCTCATTGTGAGTGGTGTCATCCCAATGCTGAGTGCCGCCACTGCCAAGGCCTTTGACAGCGAAGCCACTGAAGAAGCTCTTGGTTTTGCCATTGAAAATGCGAAGGCGATGGGGCTACTCAACACCGGTGAGTCCGTTGTGGCCCTGCATCGCATCGGGACTGCATCCGTCATCAAGCTCCTGACTGTGAAGTAGGGTCTAGCTGAAGGGGAGCGACACACCATTTTGCTTGACGAATTTTTTGTGAGGCTGCTTACGCATATCAGCGAATCCGCAGCTTTTTTGTTGCCAAAGATACATACTTTGGGTTCTGGTACACCTTGGTGTTACAAGGTTGTGGGAATTTGTCATTTAGATGTCAGCGATTTAAACAGTTATCAAACTGCTATAGCTAATTAATTTGCAGCCGTGTTGCAACTGCTATCGTACTGAAAACTTTATGGTTGTTTCGCAGGCTTGCTGGTTGATTTTATTTCGTTTGGCAAAATTTTCTTGTTCGAGTTAGAACATTGATCAAGTATTACGATTAGTTCATTACAGGGTTCAGCGAAATCAATTTATTACCTACCTAGTGTATTTGGACTTTTTGGAAAAGAATGTTACTGAACCAACTGGTTTCTATGACAAAATCAAATAGCAACCTGTGTAACTGAAACCTAACAGAAGCATGTCTCTTTCCGTCTCAATAAAAGTGTCATTCTAGCTTCCAAAAAAAATACTTATGGTACATAATTTATATCATTGTATAAATCATTGAATTTATTTTTATAATATTATTAATATTTTCAACAAAACCTAGTCCCAACACAAGTCCAATAGTGATATTTTTTTATGGACGGAAAGAGGCGGTGTTTTGCAACGGTTTTATTTTTGTTTTTTGGCAAAAATAAGTTTTGATTATAAATGTGCTCATGAAGTTGGTATAGACCCGTGATTAGCATCCTGCGGAAAACCAAAATTGACTAGTAAGACGATGATTAGCACCCAGTTCACGCAAGAGGCAAGTGCAGTTTCTGTTCTTTTTACATCCATGATAACGGTATCAGAGAGAACATTACATGAGCCAAACTAACACACTGGAAAAAAAAAGGCTCCAAATTGTCATAGCAGCAACCCGGCATGCTCCTGCTCCTTCCTATGTACATTGGCAGTTTGGCACCAATGGGCTCCTTGATACACCGGCAGCAGCAACCATCCATTCCATCCTTATATATATTGGCACTGCATTATTGCTCAGTTCTCCCAATGATGCGAACTGCTGGTGCCGCTACCACTGGAGGACTGCGCCGACGGCGAGAACAGGCCGTTGAGCCACTGTAAGGATGGCGGCAACCGTCTGCCGTTCTCTTCGGCTTCAGCTGGCTCGGCACTGCCTGGAGCTGGAGGAGGAGAGGTTGCCCTACCATTACCAGTACCAGTACCATCACCAACGCCGTTGTCAGTGCCTTCACGATCCGCATCGACACTGACAAAACCACCACCGTCGCCGCTGCTGCATGAGCTCTTGTCGTCGGTGGCCGGCAGCTGGAACCGGCAGACAGGGCAGGAGCTGTGCATCTGGAGCCACGGCACGATGCAGTTGGCGTGGAACCTGTGCCTGCAGGGCATCTCGCGTGCGCGCTCACCGGCCGCGTAGTCCTCCAGGCAGACCGGGCAGCTGGCCGTGTCGTCATCATCGTTGCCGCTGGCGATTTCCACGGTCGGCATTGCCTCCACGGCCTCCTTCTTGGCCGGCGGCGTTCCCTGCCGCCCGGCGTCGGTCTCGGCGAGCTGCTGCACCAGTGCGTCGAGGCTGGGGCCGAGGAAGTAGTCGCCCAGCGCCACGCCATGCTCGCTGCCGCCACCGCCGCCGCCAGCTGCGCCGATGAAGAGGCTCCGGCCGAACGGGGTCAGCTGGTCGCCTTCGAGGGCGACCCCGGCAGCAGCCTCCAGGCGCTGCAGCTGGCGGTCACGGAGCTCGTGCAGGAGACGCAGGAACGCGGTGACGCGCCGGCGGCGCAGCGAGAACTCGGGGTCGTTCCAGTCGTAGACGTCGCCGGCGGCCTCTTGCTGCTGCTGCCGCCGGTTGCGGCGGCGGCGGACGGAGCTGTCGACCGTGCTGAGGATGGCGTGCGCCCAGATGGAGCTCGGGCGGTCGGTGCCGCCGGGGTACACTTGAGCCACCGCGCCGTCACCGTCACCGTCACCGTCGTCGGCCGCGCCGCGGGCCGTCTCCATCTCCTCGAGGAAGCCGCTGTGGCAGCGCGGGCACTTCATCTCCGCCTCGCCCTCCGCGGGGCTCACGACCGCGGCGCACATGTGGCACCAGTACCTTCCGGCGCCCGCCTGCTCCGCCATTGCTGCTGAGCCTCCCCCCACACCAATGCAGCTACTCTAATTGTTTTTGTTTGTGGGGAGATTCAGCTGCTGCGGCAAACAAATCGACAAGCAAAGATCAGAGTTTTGACTCTACTTACAATTCATCGTGGATGATATAATCAATCGCACTGAATGCAGGAATCATTTGGCACGGCAGATCGAATCATTTGCGTGCTTTTGTGATGGACAGATCAGACGCGGCTTCTTTGAAAGCTCGTAAATCAAAAGACAAAGGACGCGGTGTTACTCAACTAGTAGGAGTATTATCTACCTACGCAGGAGCAAGGTCAACTACCACGCAAGGCAAACACACGATTCAATCCGGAAAACAACGGGATGGATGGAACAATTTCGCAAGGTGAAGAAGAAGAAGAAACAGACAGAACAAAGTACACATCAATCAAGCATCATGAGTGAAGCAAAAAAAAAAAAAGGCCTCAATCATCGTTCCGCACAGACAGATGGATCCCCAGCTACCAGGCACACAAACTCCCAATCTGGCGATACTAGATGAAGAGATGGATCCACAAGCTGAATCTCAGCTTTGGATCGGTAGACAAGAGCAAAGGAAGGGGGAAAGCGTGAAACGAAGCAACCAATCAATCACCTTGGGGAGCAGCAGGAGCAGGGCAGGTCCGGGCCGGGCGGGGGCAGGGCATGTGGGGGGAGGAACGGGGAGCAGCGAGGCCAGAGGGAGCCGGCGGTCTCCGCCTGCTTTTATATTATCAATCTCCACAGCTGCGGCGGCATCCTCCTCCTCCTCCGTGCATCGATTATGACCTCGGCCCGGAACACATGTTTAGGGCAGTGATTAGGAGGGGGCCTGCCTGCTCAATTATTGCGCTGGACTCTTCTAATTTTAAGCTTCCCCCCACCTGACTGATTTCCCCCTTCGCCCTCGACCTCGAGCGCTCGCTCGGCTAAAAGTTCAGCGGTGGTGGCATTTCGCTTTCCGACCAGCCCACAAATAGCTTAGATGGTTCCGAAAAACAAGAAAAATAGAAAAAACGGGGAAATGGGGGGCACTTGCTGCCTCGCTGATCATCACAGCATGTGCCGACCATGATGACGTGGTGTGGTGATGGGTGCCACCTCAGCTAAAGTTATTTTTTTTAAAAAAAATAGGTTCTTCTCTTTTCTCCGGAAAAGGGATGATAGAACATGATATAAAAAATCTCAGAATTCTGATGTCAGCCCTTACTTATGCTGCACTGACTGTTGCCATTTGATGTCAGTTCGTATTTCAGGTTGGTTAAAAGCCGCCTCGCTGCTGGCGTGGGCCGGCAAAAATGGAGGACCTTTCGAACAGAGCTGATCCTTGTGCATACATCCAAAACTGTCTTGTTCCAAATTACAGTACGATTCTTACATGAACTGATGGATAGTACTGGCGTGGGCTGGCATGTTTGGTTTCTGATCTGATTTTTATAAGCCTCTGTCACATTGAATGTCACATTGAATGTGAAGACACTATTTTGAAATATTAAATATATATTAATTAAAAATTAATTGAATAAATTGAGGCTAATTTGTAAGACGAATCTATTAAATCTAATTAATTTATGATTTGATAATGTAATATTATAGTAAACATATGCTAATAATAAATTAATTGTACTTATGTCTTGTTTAGATCCAAAATTTTATAATGTAAATTATAACGTTTCGTTTGTATTTAATAATTATTGTCCAATTATGGAGTAACTAGACTCAAAAAAATTGTCTCGCAAATTATAGATAAACTATGCAATTAGTTTTTTTATCTATATTTAATGTTTCATGCATGCGTCCAAAAATTCGATGTGACGAAAAATCTTGTAAAGTTTTGAAATTTTGAAGCAATCTTTTGTCTAATGAATTAGTTATGAATTATGTAATTAGTTTTATAGTTAGTTCATATTTAGTCCTTCTAATTAATATCCGAACGCTCGATGCGACACCCTAAACTTCACATACCATGCTCACGCTGTTTGCCTATGAGTCTAAATCCATATTTTTTTTACATCCATATTTTTTTTACGTTCAGAAAAAAATGAGTTCAGCTAGGTTTAATAGAACTCAGATAATTTTTTCTTTGATTTCAAAGTGTGACTATCCAGTAACGCCGGAAAATCCTAAAATAAATTCAGAATAAAGTGTCGCACCCAAAATTTGAACCCTGGTGAGAGCCTCACGACGCCTTTGTCATTGCGTCGTGAACCCCCCTTTATATCATACTCCTTGCTGGTTGTACTGCTTTTCATATGAGATCAGATGATGAGATGAGATGTTCGAGAATCCCTGCTCCTTCTTATATATTTTGGAGGGATAGGATTAAAGGTAAAATATCATATTTGGTACTATTTACAGTATCGAGTGTGTTGTTGCTACCTGTAGCAATACCCTTCGTTGCTATATTCTTCAATAGCAGTCATAAAGCCTCCACTTGCTGGCGATGGCGAAGGAGAAGGCGACTGAACATTGCTATTGCTCTCAATGACACCACAGGTCAACCCACTAAAATGGAGGGGGAAAGGACATTTGCAAGTTGATTTCCCATCATCAGTAAAGCAAGAAAACACCCTAAAGTATCGAAGAGCAGTAAGCGATCTTCTATTTTTTTACAATTAAAGAGTGAGTCTGAGCTAAACTGAGGGAACTTCTAATTAGAGGTGGGAGTTGTCTTTACCAAAATTTGGAGAGACAAACCTTATAGGTGGGAGTTGTATGCATTCATGCATGCTGTCATATATAGAACTGCAATTAGCACACGATGAACTACAATTTAAAGACAAAACATGGCTGCTCATGTTGCGAAACTAAACCACCACTACATCACTCCAAGATGATAGTGCTTGATCTGGTGACTCCTGTAGATTTGTGCCATGTGTACTTGATTTTCTATCACACTTATTATATACAACACATGGGTTCTAAATATTACAATACATAATAAATTTTATTTTTCATCTTATAATAACAGGATATTCCATTTTACAATCATAAACACGTGCTTGTCCCATGTGCATATCAACTAGTTTAAACAAATAATTAGACACACTTTGTTTGCATTTCTACAATATTTCTGGAGTGCAGCACAAACACTATCACTTTGTTTACCCATCAATGTTACTAACTCATGTTTCAAGGTTCATCAGCAAGACAGTAAACAACTTGGTCTTCGTATCATAGGAAACATCCGGAGCTGATAGTGATCATATCACGACAATAGAGATAAAGAAAAAAGCAAGTAAATGTGGCATTGTAGAAATATAGAACCATAGAAAACTGTGACATTACTAAAATACCATAGCCAAACAAACAACCTGGGCTATAAACTATTAGTATATATCAAGCTAGCAAAGATGAAACCCGTGTTTGGATGACGACCAAAGAAGCAATCATGATAACATCATCGATCTAAGAATCTAATCTAATGACTACCATAACTTAATGAACAGATGCAACATAGGCACCAAAGATGTCTCAACTCTTCGCAAGACTCCTTTGAGTCATCTGCATTGTCTCCCTTCAGTGAGATTCTAAGTCTTTACCTACATACACTAGTATATTTGCTCGTGCTAACGCTATGGGTTATTTTAAATCTAAAATTAACTCTATCAAATTTGAAGTACTTTATTAAAGTTTAGTCAAAAGCATAATTCTGTGGATAAAAAATAGAGCAATGTGAGTTCAAAAGGCATAAGGCATAGATGTACTTTTGTCAAAAAATTAAGAATTTAATCTCATTTTATAAAAAAAATCATGTATGACAAAATTGCTAAAATAAATTATCCTCTCTCCCACGCAACTATATCTAGGCACCCGCCCCTGCTCATGCACCGACGATGATGGCAGCGACCATAGTGGTCGTCCCCCACAAATAAACTTTCAGGTGAAAGAAATTATCATAAAATCCCTTTCTGTTAAGTTGTTTTTAGATAATTGATAAAATTGAGCTTCAGATCTATTTAAGAAAGGCATTAATCTAATATTATTACAAAGTTTGACGGACTCATTAAGTTTAACATTAGTCTCATATAGTCTGACCATGAGGAATTAAAAATAAGTGATTAAATTAAGAAAATAAAAAAACTATAGGAAGTTACAATAAGGCATTTACATGTACGGAAATCAGTGATTAAATTAAGAAAAATAGAAAAACTACACGAAGTTAAAATAGTACCTAACGCAAAAGTCATGAGATCTAGAACCGAGTAGTACTCACCTGCAGGGGAAATAAGAGAGTATTGAATGAAAAATAGTAAAGAATCAATAGACTTAGATTGACAGCCTAAAAGATTTTGTTGCCCGCTCCGCATCACTAATACAGCCAAAACACCTGTAACTTAGTATATTGACCCCACCTGAAAGAACATGACCATTAAATGAAATACTGAAAGGAGACAAGCACCAAGAACAAGCATAATACAAAGCCATGACATTTTCTTTTTACCTGCATAACTGTCATATTAGTTCGGGAGTCGTTCTTGTCTCCATGCTGAAAGAATCAAGATGCCCAAGAGGGGGGTTTGAATTGGGCTCTTTTAAATTTCTAAGAAATAATTAAAACCTATTAAGAGTCAATTAACCCCCTAGTGCTTTCCCAAGAGTGTCCTAGCTAAACAAGCAAGGCATGACAATGAAAACGGTAAAGCCCTATGCAATTCTAGTCAAGCAACAAGAATGTAATGCGAAAAGTAATGCTTGAATGTAATTGCAATAAGTAAAGAGATGGAGGAAGGAGAAATGACACGGCGATGTTTTGCCGAGGTATCGAGGAGTCGACACTCCCCCTAGTCCTCGTTGGAGCACCCGCGTAAGGGTATCGCTCCCCCTTAGTCCGCGCAAGGACTAAGTGCTCTCTATGGGCTGATTCTTCGCCACTCCGGCTCGGTGAATCGCCCACAACCGATCACAAACGAACTTGGGTCATCCACAAGGAACACCACCGGATGATCACCAAGCAAACCTCCGCAAAGCCGTCTAGGTGATGTCGATCACCAAGAGTAACAAGCACTGACTCTCACTTGACCAAGGCTAGTCTAGTGATTGAATGGATGCACACTTGCTAACTCTAAGCAACTAGTGAGAATCAACACATGGAATTGCAATTCACACTCTCACTAGGGCTCTTGCACAACTTGCTCTCTCACAAGTGAATCTCAGCAATTGGAATGGGCAAGAGAGCCTCCATGGGGTTGATGGGGAAGTATAAATACCCCCAAGCCAACCCCTAGCCGTTAGAGGCAAAAACCACCTTTCTACGTCAGTCCGGACGCACTTTCAAGGTGGGGTCCGGACCATCAAGCATGCGTTCGGACCCCCTCATATCTCTGATCTCAGCACTGTTACACAGGCTGTCCGGACGCTCTCTTCAGTCTGGACGCAAGCAACCAGAAAGCGTCCGGATCAATTTCTCCTCTCTGCAACTCTCTGTGTAGGGTCCGGATCCTACTTGGCGTCCGGACTCTACACACCGGACAATGTCCGGATGCAAACCCTCTCTCGGGAGCTCTCTGGATTGGGTCCGGACTCTATAGCGTGTCCGGACCTAGTACTGTTCATAGCGTCCGGATCGCCTGCACCGAGCAGAGCAAACCCTAGGGCCCGGACGCACAGCCTATGGTCCGGAAAGGGGGTATCACCTGCGTCCGGAGCTTCTTTTCAGAGCAGATCAACATACTTCCTTCATGGAAATTGCTCTACAAGGTCCAAGGACTATTTCTAAAGCTTCCTAGTGCTAGTTTGACAAGTGTGCACCACACCTAACCCCTAAGCCTCTCCTAGGTCAAGCTACTAGATAGAACCCCTCTCAATAGTACGACCAAAGGAAAAATAAAGGTGCTAAACTACTCTAAGTGTCTCAACTCCAAACGACACTTAGACCTAGTCTATGTTTCAACCTTGTCGCCAATCCTTTGAAAACCGAAACGATTCCAATAAGGGGCACATATACCATGATAGTCCAATCAACCATCCATTACCATGACCTGACTTTCTTATTGCCTCTGCAAAACACACGTTAGTCATAGTAATCTTGCATTGTCGTTAATCACCAAAACACTAGGGGCCTAGATGCTTTGTTATGTACCTTTAGGATCACTGTGTACCCCCTCCAGAGGTAGGGAGGGATATATATATAGAGCCTTATGGTTGTATATATAAAGAGCCTATAGACAGGGGCCTTCCTTATACACTTAACACCCCCCTTCAAACTCAAGGTGGAAGTGGAGGATCTGAAGCATTGAGTTTGATAAAGTGAAGCCGATGTTGCTCCCGAGTTTCTGCTTTAGTGAAAAAGTCAGCTAATTGCAGCTCTGAAGGCACATACTGGAGAGAAATAGTCTTCTGATGACAATGAGACCGAGTAAAGAAAGCATCCACACCGATATGCTTTGTAAGTTCATGCTTCATAGGATCATTAGCAATTTGTATGGCTCCTGTATTATCACATAGAGGAGGTGTGGCAACATCACAAGAGATGCCTAAATCAGCCGACAACCATCGAAGCCATACAATCTCTGCGGTAGTAGTAGCAAGGGCTCGAAGTTCGGCCTCCGTACTAGAGCGAGATACATCTACTTGCTTCTTGGACTTCCATGCAATAGGAGAAGAGCCAAGAAGAATGCAATGTCCAGTGATGGAACATCGATCTGTTGGGTCACTCGCCCAAGTGGAGTCCGAGTAAGCATGTAGCTGAAGCAAACTATCATGTGCATAGAGTAAACTTTGAGATGATGTCCCCCGTAGGTAGCGCAGCACGCGGAGTAAATGTCCAAAATGAACAGAAGTTGGGGCAGAGACAAACTGACTCAAAATATGGACTTCATGAGCAATATCAGGCCTGGTGACAGTGAGGTAAACAAGACTGCCCACAATATGTCGATATCGAGAGGGATCCGTAGGAGGCACCCCATCAGTGGGACGAAGCCGCAAGTGAAGATCCATGGGTGTGGGAGCAGTTCAACTATCAGTGATGCCTGAACGAGCAATAAGATCTTGTATGTACTTAGACTAAGAAAGATGATATCCCTTAGTAGATTGCTTGACCTCAATGCCTAAGAAATAACTGAGAGGACCCAAATCAGACATCTGAAATTCAGCACTGAGTTGTTGCTTCACATGGGAAATGTGATCCTCATCATCACTCGTAATCAGCATATCATCAACATAGAGAAGAAGCAACGTACGGCCACACGGTGACAAATGAATGAATAAAGCTGGATCATGATCACTAGCTGAAAAACCAGCAGCCCGTATTACTGAGACAAAACGCTCATGCTAAGCACAAGGAGCCTGTTTAAGGCCATATAAAACACAACGAAGACGATAGACATATCCTGGAGGAGCGACAACACCCGGGGGCGGTTGCATATAAACTTATTCAGTCAAATCACCATGAAGAAATGCATTCTTGACATCCATTTGAGATATAGGCCAAGAAGAAGCTGCTGCAACTGCAATTAATGTACAGACTGTCGTCATATGAGCAACAGGTGCAAAAGTCTCATCATAATCTAGACCCTGAGTTTGTTGAAAACCTCTAGCAACAAGACGGGCCTTATATCTCTCCATGGGGCTGATGGGAAGTATAAGTACCCCCCAAGCCAACCCCTAGCCGTTAGAGGCAAAAACCACCTTTCTGCGTCAGTCCGGACGCACTTTCAAGGTGGGGTTCGGACCATCAAGCATGCGTGCGGACCCCCTCATATCTCTGATCTCAGCACTGTTACACAGGTTGTCCGGACGCTCTCTTCAGTCCAGACGCAAGCAACCGGACAACGTCCGGATCAATTTCTCCTCTCTAGAACTCTCTGTGTAGGGTCCAGACCCTACTTGGCGTCCGGACTCTACACACCGGACAGCGTCCGGATGCAAACCCTCTCTCGAGAGCTCTCTAGATTGGGTCCGGACTCTATAGCATGTCCGGACCCAGTACTGTTCATAGCGTCCGGATCGCCTGCACCGAGCAGAGCAAACCCTAGGGTCCGAACGCACAGCCTATGGTCCAGACCCGGGGTATCACCTGCGTCCGAAGCTTCTTTTCAGAGCAGATCAACATACTTCCTTCATGGAAATTGCTCTACAAGGTCCAAGGACTATTTCTAAAGCTTCCTAGTGCTAGTTTGACAAGTGTGTACCACACCTAACCACTAAGCCTCTCCTAGGTCAAGCTACTAGATAGAAACCCTCTCAATAGTACAACCAAAGGAAAAATAAAGGTGCTAAACTACTCTAAGTGTCTCTCAACTCCAAACGACACTTAGACCTAGTCTATGCTTCAACCTTGTCGCCAATCCTTTGAAAACCGAAACGATTCCAATAAGGGGCACATATACCATGATAGTCCAATCAACCATCCATTACCATGACCTAACTTTCTTATTGCCTCTGCAAAACACACGTTAGTCATAGTAATCTTGCATTGTCGTTAATCACCGAAACACTAGGGGCCTAGATGCTTTCAATCTCCCCCTTTTTGGTGATTGACGACAATACGCCATAGAGTTAGAAAAGAGAGTTTTATTTTAGGTTTTCAAGTGACTTGGCTTATCTAAGCATGGGTTAGTAAATATGAATGAATAAAACATGCTTAAATAATCCAAGCCACAACATGTACTGAGGATATGATTTTAGAGCAAGTACAAGAGATATGCTTAACACAGGTATATATCAAAGTAAAGTGCGGAAGCATATCAAGGGCCAAAAGCATGTGACATAATATATAAGAGTGAACCACATATGTCACAAGCAAGTGTATCATCACACAAAATCAAATGTATACGATAGGGTAAACATGATGCATGAGTACGAGAGATATAACACATCAAAAGAACCAAGTCTCTCTCTCAACTCCCCCTATCTCTAGCAAACTCTCACTCTCTCCCCCCTTTGGCGACAAAGCACCAAAACCTAAGCGTCGGGCGCTGGAGGAGCAGCCGGGTCACGAGGGCGAAGGTTGTTTTGCTCGTAGTCTGGACTGGAGTCATCACCATCACCCTGACCCGCTGTAGGTGAAGCTGGCGGAGTAGAAGTAGCTGTCACAGGAACATGTGCCACTGAAGTAGAAACTGAAGCAACGACCACTGACTCTGCTGGTGCATCTGACCACTATAGCTTTGGAACTACTGACTCGTCCTGTGCCGGTGCCTCTGAACTAGGAAAGTCTGCAGCTGGAGCTGGCACGGAGGGAGCAGCCTCGGACTCAGGAGTAGGAACTGTAAGAGGTGTCTCTGACACTGGAAGTGTTGTTGTCTGTCCCTGGGGCTCATCAGCCACTGGAGTCACGTCCGGCTGGACCTCTGGAGTAGTTGTGTCTGTAGCAGGTGGGTCCTGAGGGGCAAGCTCCGATGAAGCCATTGAGGAGGGTAAGGTGCCACCTGTCTGTGGTGCTGGCTCCAGCGGAGAAGGTTGGTAGTCAGTGGGACTAGCAAGGCCGGTGAGGACACTATAGCTATCTGAGAAGGCAGGAGCAGAACTATCCAAGCCAGGAGACGCTGAGTATGGGTAAACCCCGTAATGATCGGTGAAAACTGCGTCGTCTGTCCCACTGAGTCAAACCACTGTGTCACCTGTCGGACTAGAGACTGAAACTGCGCCGAGGGACTCGCACTCTGTAGTCCACCAGAGGACGGTATAGCTGAAGTGAGAGTCGCTGGGCGAGACTGTCCTGGAGGAGTAACTGGCCGACCCGCGTACTGAGCAGTGGAGACCACTGGAGCTGTGTAGTACGAAGACGAGGGTGCCGGGTGCTGGACGTAGTAGGGCATGACCGGAGGCGGCGGCTGAGGTGAAAACCCTGAAGGCTGTCCAAGCGGTGGCTGAGCTGTCTGGTCAGGGTACGGTCCAAACTGAGGCAGACCCAACTAAAACTGCGACGGCTTCTAAAGGAATGGAGGAGGTGGAGCGCCAGTCTGCTGTAAGATGTATCCCATGAACTGAAAGGTCATCGCCTAACCCGCTAGCAGCTGCTCCTAGAACTGGTCCTGCCGGGCCTGAACTTGGCCCATCATGGCCACCATCTGCTGCTGAGAAGTGTCGAGCCTATCCAGAACTCGTAGAAGGACAGGTTCGGTGGGCGGTGTTGGAGGTGGTGCTGCACTAGAAGGACCGGCCTCTACGTCGTGAGCTGCAGCTGAACGGGGTGGTGCAGGCCGGTGCAGACGATAGTCGTCGTCGTCGCTGTCAGAGGGGATCGGCTTAGTGCCCTGATCCAAGTCCTCCTGCCTGTGAAGTGCCTCTAGCTCTGCCTGCGCAACTGTGCGCATCGCCTCATCCTGGGCATCAACCTCATCCATCTCTCTGGCCGGTACTGCTCTATGAACCCTCTTGAGGGCTCTGTTGCCCCGACGACCATCGATCACTGCACTCATCATGTATATCGAGAACACTGAGGGTGAATGGTCAAGCTCACTAGCAATCCCTGACACTGTGACTCGGAGAGAAAGGACCAACAAGGAACAGATCCAGTGCCCGTAGGGAAGCTACCTCCTAGATACTATATCATCTGCTATGGTATCCTCCATCTCACACAGAATGAAATCGGCGATATCAAACGGTGTCTGAGTAGTAATCGCTGCTAGGAGATACTGTTGGAGGTTCATGAGCGCGTCACGGTACCCGGTGCGAGATGAACGTGAGGGTGCAACTCAGCAAGAGACCGACTGCTACCGGGACCGAACGGAGGACGAAAGCAGGGAGCGACCAAGTCTGTGTCAAGTGTCGTGCCTCCAACTGCTCTGCGGGGGGATCCACAACCCCAAAACACTGCTGGTGTAGCATGAGTGGAGCCTCTATCAAGTGGAACTGAGCTCTGAAGTCTGTCAGGTAGGTCCGATGGCGCTCGCCTCTGAAGGTGTACTGAAAGTAGGCGTGGTCCGGGTCAATCCAGAGGAAAGCGTAGAACTCTCGGACCCAGTACTCGACGTAGTTCCCCTAGCGGCCTAGGAGGTCCGCCAGCCTGGGAAGGTACTCAAGTAGAGGTCGAAGCACCTCTCCACCGGTCTCTATGATACACTCCAGAGGGCACACTCGGTGGGGTCTCAGCCGGATCCTCATGGTACGGGCTACATCGTAGAAGTCCTTGTGGCGAGGGTGCCACCAACCAGGAGGAGCGTCAGGGTGTCTCTGAACTGGGCACCACTCCTCAATCTCAACAAGCCGAAGCTCACACACCTGCTGTGTAGAAGCTAGACTGAGGTCAACGTGAACTGGCATCACTGGGGGCCCTGCCATCGACGGAGGTGGTGGAACGACCCTCGAAACTCTGTCACCGCGGCAAGGACCCTCAGGACGAGGAGCAACCTCGACGCGGGCACGGGTAGACCGTCTGAGAGGAGGTGTCTGCTGAATGGGCTCCGCTGTCTCTGCTGGCTCTGCCTCTGTAGCTGTCTCGGCTGCCTATGAAGACTGTGTCTGCTGAGCTCTGGCTGCGGAGGAGACTCGTGAAGACGGAGGGCGACCTCCAATCTGAAGAGAAGCACCATGCTCGGCCATGTCTGCTGCATCAGCTACTGCTATCGCTGCTAGAGCGTCTCTGTCCAGAAGCTTCCGCTTCTTACCTGGAACCTTCGCCTTGGCCTTCCCCTTCTGCAGAGCGGTGGAGCGGGGAGGGCGAGGCGGCTCGTCATTAGGACCACCACCAACATTCTTGCATTGAGCCATAGCAATCAATCAAGTAAAATAGAAAGAGGCCCAAGATGCCACTACCACGGTCACTGCCAAGCTGTGAGAGGCCCAAGTGCCACTGCCACTGAAAACCACTGATAAGCAAATACACTGTCTCGGACCCAAAACTCCGTTGTCACTGCAAGAGGCCTGTATGCCACTGTCAATCTCGAGAGGCTTTGCCTCAATCCATACTCGCCGCGGCTTGAATAGGCCTATTTAAAACACTTAGCAACTTTCTATCAGTTGAGGTCGGCACTGCCGGGCTTGAGGTTGGCACTGCCGGGGTGGCCGACACTGTTAGGCTAAGGCAGTAGTGCTGGTCACCAGAACAGATTTCAACACAATTCAAAATGTAAAGACTGAATGTAAATTGTGCTTGAATAGAAACCTTCCTAGAGGTGTAGGGAACCTCTAGCACCACCTGAAAGTGGTAGAAACACACCCACCGAGTAGATCGGGTCCAAACCCTAGAAATCACCTTGCAAACAATATATATCAAAGTATAGAGACAATCACAAAGAGACACAAGATTTGACCCGTGGTTCATCTCGCCACCAAGGCTTGTCTACGTCTATGTTGTTGAGGTGTGCCACACAAGGCTTAAGCTCGCCACAAAGGCTAGCTCTTTCCTCGGTCTCAAGTCAAGAGAGTGAACTCTTGAGATGAGATGAATGTATTAGCAAATGAGGGGTGATACAAACTTCCCTAGGCTGCCACACGAAGGAGGCAAGCTCAAGGGTAACCTCTAACCGGCTAGGAGCAAAGCTCCAAGAGTTAAGAACTCAAACCGTTGGCCACCATGCAAACCAAATGTTTGTAGGAGTTGAAGATCCGAGGGAAAAACTTCTTCTCAAGCTTGGAGGCTCAATCTCTCAAAGGTTTATTGGAAATCAATGGAGAAGAGTGGTTGAGCACCAAGGGAGAAGGGAGAGCAAGAAGAGAGGCTTCTCTTTCTGTTTCACGAAGTCTGAGAAATGAGAATGGAAGAACTAGCCGTTGGGGAGAAGTGATGGGGTAAGAAATACCCCTTCACTGTCCACTGGCTGAACAAGTCGCGGCAGTGCCGGCCTGGGGCCCGACACTGTCGGCCTGGTAGAAACAGCAAAGGATGATCTTCGAATAGCTGGTTGTTTTGCCTACTATGTATGTGGAGGTGTGATGTATTTGGATAGATATGCATTTGGTTCACTTGTTGGCATGCGTGTTGAATTCCTCTTTATAGTACGACATACCTAACTCAATTTCGAAATATAAAATGAATTAAACACCATTGAGCTTGTTACCATGCACTTTTGTAATTGGAGGGGTCCGCCAACCTGTTCATCAACCTCCTTAAACTTAACCTGTCTGTCATACTTACAAAGTCTCATTAGTCTTCTAAATATGTTGTCATATCACAAAAACCCACTTAGGGCTTGATTGCACTTTCACCTCCGCATCTGGCGTGGCGGCGGCACCCCCAGGATCGCCCGGCAGGGCCACCGGGAGGCAGCAACGTCATCTTGACCCCTCAGCAGGGATGTTTGGGAGGGGGCGACGCCCGTCCCCCGCACCGGGGATGTCGACCTGGGCGGCGCCGGCGTCCCAGCCACACGCGCGCGCTCCCAGGCACGAGCGAGGGGGAGGCGGGGAGGGAGAAGGACGGGGGAGGAGCCAGCGCCCCTGCGGCGGGCGGTGGCAGCGCACCGGCACCCGCGCGCGTCGGAGGAGGGGAGGCGGAGACGGGGGCGGGCGCCGGTGTCGGGCAACACCCGGTCCCGCTGGTGGCGGCGTGGAGGAGGGGGCCAGGGAAGGGCCTGGGGTTGGGGTCGGCGATGCAGATCCGAGGAGGAGAGGGGAGGGGGAGGAGGAGGAGGAGGCGGCGGGAACGGGGGCGGGCACCGACGCCACGGCAGCGACCGGCCCCGCCGGCGACGGCGGGGAGGGGCCAGGGGGCTAGGGTTTAGGAGGCTGCGCACGTGTGCCCAACCTCACCAGTCCTATGTTCCACGTATACCAATAAACCACACTGCAAGAGTAAGAGCAAGCAAAATGACAAGTCGGCAACTTCAACGCTGCACGTGTGCTTCTCGACTCAACATGGTAAATCCCTAGTCAGTCTGAACTATCTTACAAAAGTAAATACAACTAGTTCAATTCTCCTTTTCTTACATCCATGTTTCTAATTAAAAAATATAATAGAATCATTTCATGTATTTTCATAGTCAAATCCAACAGACATGCCTTGAAGCATTGATGCCTGCAGGTACATTATATTCGCAGTTAAATACAAACCAATCAAATTCGAACTGAAATGAATAAACTCGCCATCCCAGCTCCACGGTCATGCGTGCTCGCGGTGGCGGAGGCGGCGGATTGTACAGCCACCTCAGACTCCTGTGGTCAGAGCAAAATCGAGCTGCGCCGACGCCGGTCAACAAAAAAAAGGTGGTGGTGGTGAGACAGGGGGAGCCGGCGAGGGGAGGTCGGATAGGTGCGTGTGTGCCACGCCAGAGAGAAACCACCACTGTTCTCTCCAGCGTCTCCCGCGACCGAGCCTGCTTCCCTCGCCAGCAATGCCCTCCGACACTGGAGTGACAGGCCTGCACCCAGACCCGGCGATGTGGTGACGAATGGGGAGTGCCTTATCCGATGCGGACTCGGATTCGAATGGCGAGGTGGGATTAATTAATTATTAATCAAATGGTCCGCCGCTCCGCTTAATTTGCACGCTCGGAGCTTCTGAAGTGCTCGGTCGACGAACGAACGAACGCGCGCGCGCGTGCAGGGCCCGGCCCGGCCGCTTGTTGACGGGCCTCAGCCGCACGGACCCGAGAATTTCCGGTCGTCGACGCCTCCTCGTTGAGCTGCCGGCGGCGTCAGTAGGAGAGAGCGATCGGACGGGCGTCGCCGTCGCCTCGCCGTCCAAGGTGGTAGGGATGCCGTGGTTCATTACGTTTCTGGATTCTGATGAAAACAGAAAAGCGAATATACGGATACAAATCAAATCCAAAATCACGTGCTTGCTAATAAAAAAGAAATTACAAAATCTATAATCATGAGCTCGCTGATAAAAAAGAAATTACAAAAATCGTGACTGCAAACGTGGAAACGAACAATGTAGATTCATTCATGGCTTTTTTGCATTCTGGGGAGGGAGTACAGTACCTACCGATTGGAGAAGAAAACCCAGAATTAGGGTACGTGCGATCGAGGGTTCAGCTCGTCAGGTCAGGCCACCGTGTTCCGCCGTGAGGATAACTGTTACCCGCCTTTGCGCCGGCCGCACGATGGCGGCGTCGCGCATGCCTTCCGGTCGCCGGCGCGGGCTATTCTAGGGTTTGGTTTTGGTATGAGGGATTGGATGAAGCCTGGGAAGAAAGCCGGGAGGGAGCCAACTCGAGTCGAGAACAGAGGAGCTGCGAGTCGGGAGTCGGGAACCGCGGGACTTGATCGCCTTTCTGCATGTCTGCCAAGTCCGACTGTGGGCCCAGCCTGCACGCGTCACGCGTGTGCCGTGTGACCCTCCTGAGTCCTGAAGCAGTGAAGCTCCAAAGCATATAGACGTGCGATGATTAGTGAACAGAGATGGAAAAACAAATAGTCAACCAGTGAGTACACCACCCTTGATTTTGTTCTGTTAGTGAACCTTCTAGTGGTAGTTGATTTGAATATCCTCGAGGCATTCATGCCCTTGATCTTGATAAGTGTATCAGGCATAGGATTACAATCTGATTCCAATATCACTTCCATTACCACTCAAAAGATGTTTAGTGTAAACTTGGATTTAGACCCAATTGCTATTTTTTTAAAAAAAATCTAAGAGTCGCCAATCAATAAAAACATACACTTTGGCGACAGAACTTGTAGAGCCTTTTGTAGTTACTTATAAGGAATTTCAGCGCTAATATAAACCATGTCCATGAATGTATCCTCCATATCTACACTTGCAAAGTATCATTACTATTTTGAGACAATTCCCATAAGCCATTATAAAAGATACAAATTCTCTCTGAGCCATCGAAAAAGTTTTATCTTTTCTCTCAATTACCGCTTCAACTTTGACCATCCTCACATGCCACTATTGTCAGCTATGGGGGAAACGGCAACTATAAGAAACGTAAAATGTTCTTTTTGGCCCTCATATAGGTGGGTTCCACACGTCAGCGTTCTTCTTCCTCTCTTCTTGTCCATAGATTAGCAAATATGCTCGTACATATTGCAATGAAAGAAAAATATTAAATAATTATGAAAAGTGATGATAAAATGTTATATATCTATTTATGTTTTATCCTTTACATTAAATTTAAAAGCTATAATTTATTTTTTTAATTACTATGACATCCATAGTATTAGTTAGTATTGACAAAAATACATAGCTTAGAGACATATTTTATATGAAATTGTATAAAAAATCATTTTAGTTCATTGTTTGATTAGTTAGACCATTCAACTAACCCAAGTTCTAATAACAATAAATTTTGTTTCCAACGTTCAGTTCTATATTAGCGCACATCTGGTTCCTCATCTTATCGACGACTCTCCTACCATTCTACTCCGGCAGTGTAACTTTCTTATCCATCCTTTCTCGTCCAATGAATTCATAATTGGTCATACATTGTTTGTATTTCTATAATATTTTGTTACGATACAAGTTTGAATATAGTTTAGAACTAGATAATCTGGAACAAGCTCGTCTCGAGCCGTAGCTCACCGCCAATAGTTCCGGCAACAACCAAGTCAAGTTCTACCTCTCCCCTCTTCTCCCTTTTAACTTTTAAGATGACGCTTACAATAGTGTTGTTGTGGTTCGGCAGACGCAACTAGGATAGGTTCAGTTGCGCCATTCTGGACCTTGAATTCTTGGATTGGGCTTCTTGACGTGTTTTCCTTTTGGGCTTTCCTTATTGGAAATAAGATTGAAAGTTCGGGTCATGACATATTTTTGGAGTACACCAAAAACACTATCACTTTGTTTACCCATCAGACTCATGTTTATAGCTCCCATCAGTAAGACAATAAACAGCTTGGGCTTCATATTAAAGGAAACACCCGGAGCTGATAGTGATCATATCACGTCATTAGAGATCAAGAAAAATGTGGTATTGCATAAATACAGAGCCATAGAAAACTGTGACATTACTAAAAATATCAGAGTCAGTTTGGGCTATGAACTATTAGCATATATCAATCCAGCAAAGATGAAACTGTGTTTGGATGAGAACCAAAGAAGAAATCATGATAACATCATCTAACAATATAAACTAATGACTATAATAACTTAATGAACAGATGCAATACAGGCACCAAAGATGTCTCAACTCTTCGCAAGACTCCCATGAGTCATATGAGTCTTCATCTACGTGCTCTCCCTTCAGCGAGATTTTGAGTCTTCATTTATATAAATAAATAGGTACTTTTAGTAGATGACAACATCATGCAGCTACAAGTACATCAAGAGAAACTTCAGATCTTTGGTAGAGTGTAAGTTAACTTATGTGAGTTGATATTGACGTGTGAAAACATTTTGTTATTTCAAAAAGTGTCGATAATAACATTCATAGATCTAAAAGATCTAAATGCTAATCACAAATTTGAGCTTGTGTTTCAAAAAGTAAAAAAGCAAGGTAAATCACAACAAAATTGTGCTCATGTTTTAACAAACAACAATACGATAATCACATTTTTCAAGAGTGCAAATACCTTCCAATGACAAGATGATGTCATGAATTATTTCCGTATACCAATAAACCATACTACAAGAGCAAGCAAAGTGACAAGCCGACATGGTACAAGCACTAAATTCCCCCTTCAATGTTGCATCTTTGCATCTCGACTCAACATGGTAAATCCCTAGTTAGTCTGAACTATCTTACAAAACTAAATACAACCAGTTCAGCTCCCCCTTCTTACGTCCATGTTTCTGATTAAAAAATATAATAGAATTATTTCATGTATTTTTACAATTAAATCCAACAGGCATGCCTTGAAGCATTGATGCCTGCATGTACATTATATTTATAGTTAAATCCAAACCAATTAAATCCGAACTTAAATAAATCCACTCAGTTCCCAATCAGTTAAATCCGAACGGAGGGCAAGAAAACGGTGATGACGACGCTCTGTTTGGTGATGCTCTACCCATCTATCTCACCTACTTCCCATTGACCCTCGCACGACCATGCCTTCCCACAATGTAAGAACAGCAAGAAATGGCGAGAAGGATCTAGGGATCGACAACAAGAAATGTCAAGAACAAGAGGGTGAAGACAAGAAGGCCACTCACCTTGGAGACAGAGGATCTGAAGTTGAAGGTGCTTTCCGTCCCAGCTATAGTTGGGCAACGGGTCGGTCCGACCGGACCCGACTCGGTACTGGGCCGACACGGCCCGATGGCCACCGACCCGAGGAGACCCTCCATGCCTTGCAGGCCGTGCCTCACAGGCCTGACCTTTGGCCCAGGCACGGGCCCATGGGCCAATTTTCATGTCGGGCCAGCGCATGAGGCACGATAAAATAACAGGTTGTGCCAGCCCATAGCAAGTCAATGGTTCATTTGACCTGGCCATAGCAAGTTAATGGTTCATTTGACCCGTTATGATGTTGGGCTGCAATGTGAGGTAGAAATATTTTTTGGATTTAGAGCAATTATATATTGGAATTCTATATACTACTAGGCCTCTATTGGGCCTAAAACTTTTAACATGTCGTGTCGTGTCAGCCCACGTGTCTAGGGTGAGGCGTAGACACAACCCTGTACACTGGGTCGGGCAACACTAGGCCATGTCGGGCTCATGCCAGACCAATTTGGCGGGCTTTGGGCCGAACCACCGTGCCCGGGCTGCATGCCCAAGTATAGTCCCATCTCCACAGTCATGCGTGCTCGTGGAGGCGGAGGCAGCGGCTTGTAGAGCCACCTCAAACTCTAGGTACTCCCACATGGTCAGAGCAAAATCGAGCAGCGCCAAGGCCGACCCATCCTACCCGATGGGTAAACAAAAAAAAAGTGGTGGGAGATGGCGAGGGGAGGTCGAGGTGCGCGAACCCATGTTACCCCCGGTTAGGATGAGTCCCTCCCAGTGTTATTTTTACACGTGCACAGGGTTGACCGCTCGCTCCCAACAAGGTAGAGGGGGGGGGGGGGGGCAGGGTGCTCTATGACTGCAATGGGCTTTCTGTGGGGCGTGAACCCAAACCCAAGGGACACAGAGAACCCGAGGGGCCTTTTCTGTGGGGCGCGAACCCAAACCCAAGGGACACACACAGACCCGAGAGGGGCCAGGCTGCCTCTACACACACTAGGCCTGCCAAAGCCGGTGGTGAGAGCTCGAGCCTATATACAACACAGCCTGCACAAGCCGCTGTGTTGGTGGGAACTGCACAACACTTCAACAACCACCCCCCCCCCCCCCCCCCCCCCCCCCCCCCCCCAACCACACTTGCACTACCCCCCAGGGACCCCAAGCCAAACAACAATTAGAGGGGACCTGCTGCCCAGAACCACGCCCACCACACACACAGCCAACGGCCTAAAACCCTGGGCTCCAGCGCACCCGACCCCGGGCTCGGCCACGCCAGAGAGAACCACCAACTTCTCTCTCTCCAGCGTCTCCCGCGGCCGAGCCTTCTCCCTCGCCAGCAATGCCCTCGGACTCGGATTCGAATGGCGAGGTGGGATTATAATTAATTAATTAATCAAATGGTCCGCCGCTCCGCTTAATTTGCACGCTCGGAGCTGCTGATCGGTCGACGAACGAACGCGCACGGGCAGGGCCCGGCCCGGCCGGCCGCTTGTTGATGGGCCTCAGCCGCACGGCCTGTCCTCGATGCCTCCTCGTTGAGCTGCCGCTACGCCGCCGGCGTCGGTAGGAGAGAGCGATCGGAGTCGGACAGGGTGTCGCCGTCGTCGGTGGTCGGGATGCCGTGGTTCATTACGTTTCTGGATTCTGATGAATGAAAACACAAAATCACGTGCATGCTAATAAAAACTAAAAAGAAGAGCAATTACAAAAATCCATAATCATGTGCTTGCTGATAAAAAGAAACTGCAAAATCGTGTGAAGAGAAACGAACAATGTAGATTCATTCATGGCCTTTGCCTTTTGGGCAGGGAGTACAGTACCTACCGATTGGGGAAGACAACCCAGAACTGGGACGCAATCTGCTCGTCAGGCAACTGTTGAGATAACTGTTACCCGGCTGCAGCACCTTTGCATGCGCCGGCCGCACTCGATCGCAGGCTCGCGCCGTCGCCCATGCCTACCGGTCGCCGGCGCGCGGCTGTTCTAGGGTTTGGGATAAGGGATTGGATGGAGCCTGGGAAGAAAGCCGGGAGGGCAGCCAAGTCGAGAACAGAGGAGCTGCGAGATCGAGTCCGAGTCGGGAGTCAGGATCCGCACGACTTGACGCCTTCTGGCCTAGTCCGACTGTGGGACCAGCCTGCACGCGTCACGCGTGTGCCGTGTCACCCTACTCAAAGTGTAATTTTGACTGTTTATTTTTCTAATAAAAATATTTATTGAAATATAATATATGTATATTTTTATGAAAATATTTTTTAAGATAAATCTATTAATATGATTTTCACATCTCCAAACTCAACAATTTAAAAATTATTTATAATTTATATTTCCAATGTTGACTCAAAACTTTGTCCTAAATAACATGTTTTACGAGTACGGAGTGAGTATGTATATATATCAATATATCATGTCATAATTATATTCTAATATATAATTTAGCAAGCAAGTTGTATAGAAGAAATTCTAACATGATTACCTTTCACATGAAAAACACATACGCAAAAATTTGTTCCATAGTCAAAATAATTTACCATACATCAAATGATCAATACATAGATTTATTTAGGGTTTTGTGCTTGTTAAATTTAAATAAATCTATAACTAAGTTCTACGTGATTCAATGAATATGATAATTTTACTATAGTTCAAATATATAATAATTAGACCACTATAAAAATTTCATCACAATTGGACCATAGAAACTATAATTATGAATTATTCAATTTATTATAAAAAGAATGTATCTAAATTTCCAGCAAAAACTTTGAATTACAGCATATCATATTATATGTTTATTAGATCTACTCACGTGAAATTCAACAAAATTATATTTTTATTTTATGATTTTTTAAAGATTCAACCGAAATAAATCTCAATTAAAAAAATCATCTTAAAAAATGTTTATACCCGAACATGAGAGGTAAAACACACGATTTTAATTTTTTTTAAGAATACAGTTTCAAAAGTTGAGAAAGATGATTTTCAATTTAGAGTAGAGTGAATTTTTTTTTCTTAATTATTATCTTAGATAAATTATTAGTATATTTTTATAATAAATTTATTTAAAAATATAAATATTACACACACTTTTATAAAACTACTCAAAATTAAAAAAATTTACACATATTTTATAGCGTCATCTATTATGGACGGGAGAGTACTATACTAAGGGGTGTTTGGATCTCCTTAACAAATTGATAAATTGGTAAAAGAGCAAATTTTACCATTTGCCACTCCAAAGGGTAAATGACAAATGATAAATTTTTGCTCTTTTATTATTTTTTTGCCTTGCATGTTTGGATCCATTTCTCAAAAAGTAGCAATTCTTTTGCTCTTTTGCCAATTTACCAAGGGGATCTAAACACCCCCACTACTAGTACACTGTCCTCTCTGCCTGTCTGGGCCTCAAGCAACCGGGCCCGAGAAGGCCCACCTGACTGAGCAGAGAGTGAGCAGGTCATGAAGTCACGAGTGAGCAGGTCACGTCCGACTGACGACGACTCGGGGTTTCGATTCCGATGGCGGCGGCCGCACCAACTCACGCACCCGTG
This sequence comes from Microstegium vimineum, assembly GCA_022036555.1. Classification (NCBI taxonomy): domain Eukaryota; kingdom Viridiplantae; phylum Streptophyta; class Magnoliopsida; order Poales; family Poaceae; genus Microstegium; species Microstegium vimineum. The sequence goes on along the minus strand of CM039138.1, from coordinate 4,721,877 downwards.
TCCTCCTCCTCAGCGTGCCGCGCGGGAATCCTCTCTAGCGGTACATACTTCCCCAATTTTCGCTCCGCGGCGGCTTCGGCCCCTGGTGGCGACGCAGGGAGCCGTACCCGGCAGTCTCCGTGGTGGCGGGCTCCGCGCAGTGTGCGCCAGGAGCTGTAGGCGTTGACACCGAGGTTGGTTTGGAGTTTTCTGTCCTTCTTCTAGCGAAATCTATTTCTCTCTTATGACCAAAATTAGTTTGGGGATTGGAGCGGACTGTAAGCCACTCTCAAGCCACTGGGACGGCAATCCGTTCCCTGCCTTAAGTGCCCTGGTGAGGGTGAGCACTGCCACACTGGCACATGATGGATACAAGCCGTGGATGAGGTGTTGTGCAAGATTATTTTTGGCACTCAAGGGATTTGCAGCAAAGACGTTTCTTGTTGCCTATCGATTTGGATAGGTCATACTTTGCTCTGCTTATGCTTATGCAAAGATGGCATGCCATAATAGTGTTTGAAGAAATTATATTGCTAGTGCATTGCTTGCAGACAGCTTTCTGGATGCACCATGAAACTTGTGTAATTACTAATTAGATGCATATTTATGTCAGATGTATGCTTTATCAAGTGTTAACCATTAAGCCAATGAAGTGCAGACTTCATCATGGAACGCAGATAAGTAGTGTATCTGGATGAAACACCAAATAGTCTTGTTTGACTTTTTATGTTGCTAGCACTTTATCTTGTCCATTACCATCAGTGGCGATACTATATAATGTTACTGTAATATGATTGGATGAATTAGTTGCATCAATGTTGTATGATCCATTACAAAAGACAACCATTAGTTGATATCTTTATTTGACTGATACTCTTATTTCTGCAATAGCCCTTTGTATGTGTTGAAAACATGTATTGATAACATTTCTTGGTTTGCATTGTCTTTTATTTGATGTTTTCTTCAATCAAAGACTCAAAATAAATATCTGCTAATCATGACGGGTAAAATTAGCATAGTGAAGCATTCTTGGGTTGCTCACTGTGGAGGCATCCAATCGAGTAATTTGTGTCATGAACACATGGGTTTAGTTTTCCTTAAATTTGTGGCAGCATTTTGTGTAGGAATGTTGAGGATATGCCTCTTGTTTCTTGCCATTTCAGATTTTGCAACTCGATATGTCACCTTTCTGTTCACATATGGATTGTAGGCACTTCATGTTTGCCAGAAAACAGAGTGTGCCCCCCCCCCCCCCCCCCCCCCCTCCCCTTTTCGTTTGTTGAAGTGCAGACTTAGTCCTGATTTATCCTATATATTGCCGTTGCTTATAATCTGTTAGTGTTGGAGGCTTAGTAAGTTGGTATGCTAGTTGCTACTTCATAATGCATTAAGAATGGTGGAATTAGCTTTATTCTTTCACCATGTAAAGTGCTTCAATTTCCATTTTTTAGACATGTCTCCATAGCTGGTATTGTTTTTTTGGGTTCTGTGGAGCTAATTTTCCACAAAGTTTAGACGAAATAAGAAAATTATCAGAATATTGAACCTGCCATTTTTTTTCTTAATTAAAACTAAGATACACTTTCTCACAAAATATACTTCCTTAAAATGCAGTTTCTAAAACATACGAGTACAGGTGAAGTTTGTGTAATTGCTTTAGGTAGTTGTATCTTGTTCTTGTTCGGAGGTTTAGGATTCATCTATGTATTTCCTTGTACAAGCAGATATATAATATCAGTATCTTTCCAGTGTAGACTCTGGCATTAGTACGAACTACAGCTAATTGAGTCTTTGCAGTAGTTCTGCTACAATTTTGCATCAGTTTTAAATTGAAGGAGGATGTATCTTTTTTACTGTTCCCCTAATATAGAGTTTAAATAAAATTGAGTTCTAAAATAATTTTACTTTTGTGCTGGATAAAAATCAGGTTGACACATTACTAGACAGTGTGAAGTGGGACAGCAAAGGTTTGGCTGTTGCTATTGCACAAAATGTGGATACTGGAGCCATTCTTATGCAGGGTTTTGCTAATAAAGAAGCCCTTGCAAAAACTATATCAACAAGGAAAGCTACATTCTTTAGCCGCTCAAGGTCTTCCTTATGGACGAAAGGGGAGACATCCATGAACTTCATTAATGTGCATGACATTTTCCTGGACTGTGACCGTGATTCTGTAAGCATGTTCTGTGTTGTGAATAAATACTTTCACTTTGATTTCAGAGGGTACTAACTGCACAGATGTTTTGTTTTTCGTACAACTTAGATAATATACCTTGGAAAGCCTGATGGACCTACCTGCCATACAGGAGCAGAAACATGTTATTATACTTCAGTTTATGATGCTCTACAAAATTCAAAGGTATTCACTATTAAGTTGTCCTTTCCTGAAGTAGACCTCGACTCACGATTAAAATTAATATTCGATTTTCCTTCACAGCCTAATGAAGGCAGGCAGGTTATGACAGCCCTATACTCACTTGAAGATACAATTAGTAGACGACAAGAGGAGATAGTTACTGAAGGAGGTGGCAAGCCATCATGGACGAAAAAACTACTGCTTGATAACCATCTACTTTGCTCAAAAATACAGTATGTGATGTTATGTTTTTTTCTGACCAATCATGGTACTGTGTTATGAAAAATGTTAAAATTAATTGGAAAGACAACAAATAGCAACGAGTATTTTCTCTTTTTCTTAGCCTCACTAAGCTATGAATTTTGAAATAGATTATTGTATTTGTTGCTATCCTTATTCTCTTGTGCTATATCTGTCATCTTTGCCATCTTCAGCTGTCCTATGGGCTATGGGTCTTTGATGCAACATCAGTTTGTTCTTGAGTATGTTTGTTGTCAGGTTCTCAGATCGTTCACATTTCACAAGTTTTTGTAACCTATATGGGTTTTTAGTTGTAGTGAGCATGCCACAGGCATAATTCTTTATACCATTATGATGGCATTAATTTTAACTGTTCATGGTTTCTGAAATGAATTCCACCAGTGTTTTTGGTCATGATATTTATGGGTTACAAAATGGCAACATTATGGAAGTTATTTTTAAAGAAAATAAATAGGTCCTTATAAGTTATAGAGGTATGTCTAAATGTTCAGAAATATATTGTTCATCAAGGATTAAAAAGATTCAACAGGACATTTCCCACAGCTTTGAATGTTTATGGCAGGATGTAGGTATCCCATGAGAAATCTGCTTCTGAATTGTCTTAGTATGTGTGCCTTTTATTTTCTGGATTTCAAAATTCATTTTATATATGTTGATTGTTGAGTAAGTCCAAAATTGCAATTGTATTATATCTTCATCTTCATATGCTTTCATTGTACTGCATTTGACTGAAGAACTGATGGATTAATTTGATGCAACAAGATTTTATTGGCACAGTAGACCAAAACAGATCAAATTCATTTATCTCAGTGCCAGGACTTGTTTATTGATGGTTGTCTATTGAGTTTATGACTTGGCATCAACAAGTGTGTGAGAGAGAATCCATTTACCTGACTCAAGCACTGCATATCTTTTCTTTTGTTAGTGCCATGTTTTGTTCTCTTTTTTCCTACTTTTCTTTTAATGAGAATGCCAATATATTTCTCTCTTAATGTCAGTGCTGCTATTTTTTTTGCTTATAATCCAGTGAAGAAGCTGGTGAACTAATTCAAACGCTGCTCGAGAATGAGGACAAATCCCGTTCAGCTTCGGAGATGGCTGATCTGCTGTACCATGCTATGGTGCTGCTCAGAGTCAAGGATGTAAAGATGGAAGAAGTCCTTGAGGTCCTGAGGAAGAGATTTTCGCAGTCTGGTATCGAGGAGAAGGCCAGTCGCAATAAATCTTAGTGATTGGTTAATGCCTTAATAGTCGATGACTTATCTCGCTTCCTATCGGTTCCAGCATCGGTGCCAAGTGTGAACTATGGAAGAATTTTGTGTTTGATGATCAGTTGTGGCTATGTTTTCTATTTTCTCCAACAAAAGAACCAGCATGGATTTGTGGTCATCTTGATGGTAACAGAGGGGTCAATAAAGTTATCATCGATATGTAGTCTTAAAAAAGAAAATAGCATGTTCTGGATCATTGATTTATAAAATCTAAATAAAGTGTCTTCTGGAGATAAATAAGATAAAACTCAAGTGTAACGCAGTCGATTAAGTTTTTGGTGTGGGACCTATCCATTCATCTGACTTGGCTTAGGTTTTATTCGGATGTAGTCAAATTCACGTCAATCAACATGTCTTGGTGTGGATTGGAGTTAAACTTGAATTAACTTACATTCCAATTCATACCAACACATATGGATTGAAGTGAAACTGACAACATCCAAATGTGGATGCGTTTTATGTGTGGCTAATTGAGTATAGCTCAATTGAAGTTTTCTTTGTAGTGAGCTGTCTACCTGCATAAAGTTACACTTAACAACTTTGTCTGTTTGGATGTTCATATTCACCTCAATCCGCATGTATTGAGGTGAAATTTAGTTTAATTTTCACTCCAGTCCACTCAACACATGTGGATTGATGCAAATATGACCACATCAAAACAAGGCCCTAGTGATGGTGCTCATAAGTCATGATGGCAATGTCAACAGACCAGGTGGCCAGATGCAACATGTGACATAGAAGCATGACAATAATAAAGACCGGACCATAGATGAAAACACAATTCGCTCTTCTCAATTTTGCCCCTCATAGTGTTTAATGTAGTACAGTAAATAAAGACTGACCTCACAGATACAAACGCAATTCACTCTTCTTTCTCAACTTCCAAACATGATCATTGAAATTAAACTAAGTTACATTTCAATCCACTCCAACATATGTGAGTTAAAGTGAATAACATGTATCCAAACAAGACCTTACGTGGAGAGTTGCACACAATAGCCATCCTATAAGAACTACTCCCTCCGTCCAAAAATAATAATTGTATTAGACTAGAGATAAAGTTATACAAAGTAGATTTTGACCATCAATTTCTCTTATCATATAAAGTTGGTGACTAAAATATTAATATTATCTTAGAGACATTTTTAACACAAATATATTGTTGTAGTTCTATGCTCTAAACATTCATAGAAGACTAATTGCTAGTCAAAATTTATAAAGTTCGACTTTTCCTCTCGTCTAATATGATTATCATTTATGGACAGAGAGAGTAACATGGAATTCAGAGGCATGGATATAAGAGAATAAGTGCGTTATTTGCAAACAGAAGGGTGAGGATGGAGGGCACCTTTTCAACTTCAAATGTCATTTGGTTAAAGAGCTTTGGTGTGGGCTAGGTATGAAAGGGTGTAGAGAAAGATTGGCTGGTATTGTATCTGTACGAGAAGTAACCCGATACACCTTAGAGTTGAAAGGGGATTACCAAATGAAAATGACAATAGGAATATAGCCGTGGTGGTTAGAGAGGAATAAAATTAGAGAGAAGGGAAAGAGGAGACCAGTGTTGGGCTCTGTCCATGGTGGTGGTGAGTGTGAGGGGGGCTGGTAACAGAAATCCAGGATCTCGATTGGCTAAATTGAGTCGTTTTCATAATTTTGTTGTTCTTAGATTGTGTAATAGTGCTTAGTGCTTCTCATGCTCTAGCAGCGTCGGGGAGTGGGTGTACGAAGGATGATGATCTAATTGTGGATCATCCAGTCGATTATAGCTGCCAGATGTGTAGCCTTTGAGTAATGGGCTCTATTTCCATTTAAAACAAAACGACCATGCACAGAGTAAGGGAAGAGAAAGAATTGTTTACTCTATACCACTTTTTTTTTAATATCTATGTAAACCGGTTTGAGTCAATTTTTTCTTCCTTAAATAACTATTGTCGTTGATGTACGTGCTATAAGTCTAACTCGATTGGCAAAAAGATACATAAACTATTTGTATTTTCAAATAAATTTATTAAAAAACTAGATTTAAATATCTTTTAAATAATAATTATGTATCATAAATATTAATATTTTTTATTATTTATATAATTTGCTGCATATATTTGTGTTTGAATGTCTATTTTTGAATTTTGCACTCACTATAGAAAAATAAAAATATTCTTGTTCTGTTGGTAAACTTTTCAACAGAGAAATTTAAAATTTGGTAAACTTTTCAACAGAGAAATTTGAGATTTTCAAATTTTAAATTTATCTGTTGAAAAGTTTACCAACAGAACAAGAATATTTAGATTTTCGACGCAATTTCGCACAAACGCGTGGACCAAATCGAAAACCTCAAAGCTCCGACCCTGGTCGGTTTCACGCCGAGGAACGAGAGAAAATTCCCCATCAATCTCGGTCTCCCCTCTCCTCCTCCCTCTCTTCGCGGCATGGATCCCGCCGGCGCCTCGCCGGCGCCGGCGCCGGTGACCGCCGTGGAGGAGCCCGTCGGCGCCACCTCCGTTGTCGACACCATCGGCGCGGAGGTGCTGGCGGTCATGTCCCCGGTCTCCATCTGCATGGCCCTCGTCGTGCTCCTCATCTCCCTCCTCTCGCCGCCGTCCTCCGGGTCCGCGGCGGGCTCGCCCCCGCCAGTCACCGCTGCCACACTCGTCTACCTTGAGTCCCCTAACGACTCCCCGGGCCAGAAGCTCCTCGGCGCGCTCCTCGACGCCGCCGTCTTCGTTGCCCTCGTCGCCGCTGTCACCTTCGTCCTCGTCGCGCTCTACTACTACCGCTGCACGGGCTTCCTCAAGAACTACATGCGCTTCTCCGCCTTCTTCGTCATCTTCTCTATGGGAGGCGCCATCCTCACTGCCGTGCTCCGTCGCCTCGCGGCCCCGCTCGACGCGCCCACCGCGCTCCTGCTCCTCTTCAACGGCGCCGCTGTCGGGGTCCTCTCTGTCTTCGCCTCCGCCGTTCCCATCCTCGTCCGCCAGGGGTACATGGTTGCGCTCGCTGTCATCGTCGCCGCCTGGCTCTCCAGGCTCCCCGAGTGGACCACGTGGATCATGCTCGTCGCGCTCGCCCTTTACGATCTCGTCGCCGTGCTTGCACCCCGGGGACCGCTCAGGATGCTTGTGGAGCTGGCCTCCTCCAGGGATGATGAGCTACCGGCACTCGTCTACGAGTCTCGACCTACAGTTGGTCCAGCCACAAGTTCTTCCTCTTATGCTTCGGCCATGGGGTCTGTGGAGATGCAAACCATGACAAATTCTGGTCAGATCAGTGTCAATCGGTATGACCGGGTGGATCAGGAGGAAGATGCCAGCCCTGCCGTTGTGGAAATGAGGGATCTTGGAAGAGGCCGATCAAGCATTGGTGAGATGAACAGATCAAGAGGTTCTGTGCTTCAAATGGAGCACCTTGAAAGGGAGGTACCAGTGACTTCAGCAGAGCTGACAGCAAACCAAGGTGGGAGTTCACAGCATGCTGTCATTCAAATTGAACAACCTGGCGAAGAAGAGACATCACCTTTGGTGTCTGCAGCATCTACCAACAATGCAGCTTTGGATGAGGATCATAGACAAAGTTCATCATCAGAGCCTCTGGATTTTGAGATGTTTGAGTCTACCAGGGGTATCAAGTTGGGCCTTGGCGATTTTGTTTTCTACAGTGTGCTTGTTGGGAGAGCTGCCATGTATGATCTGATGACTGTGTATGCATGCTACCTCGCCATCATTGCTGGGCTTGGTTGCACCCTTATCTTGCTTTCCATATGCCGGCATGCGCTACCTGCGCTCCCAATCTCTATTATGTTGGGAGTGACATTCTACTTCTTGACGCGGTTGCTGATGGAGCCATTTGTGGTTGGTGCTTCGACAAACTTGGTGATGTTCTGACTATTCACTGATCTGCTGTTGTCATTTACATATGGATGAAGCCCTCAACCGAAAGAAAGTGGTTGGTCAGCAACTCAGCATTCTACGTGAAAGTGACTAATATTTTGTTGGTCACTTATGTTGAACTGTCATTCGTATTTATTGCTAGGAATGCTTAAGACCATAGACTCTGAGGTAGCATCGTAGATAGATTTAGCTCGTGTATTGTTGTGGTTCTATCAAGCTGACATGATATTCAAGAAGAGCTATTCTACATTCCGTGTTCTTTGGCTTATTGTGTTCTTCGAAGTTGGTGTTTTCACCTTAAGATTAGAGACCAAGTAATTGATCATCCATTATATTGCTAATCATTCTATGCTCAATTAACTACTCATTTTCCACCTATAGAAGAAAGTTTTTTAATAGGAAGTTAGCCCTTTTACATTGTTTTGAGGCTTTTTCAATATTTGATAAATTCAATAACTGATTTTAACATTTTTTTTTTCTCGAACACGCAGGAGAGCTGTGTATCTTTGTATGAAGAGCTGATTTTAACATTGATAATACATCGTGTAGAATATTAGTTCCTGTCAAAGTTTTTATTAATTATCATTAGTTCAAATTCTTTTCTGTCTTAGGCTATCCAACATGATATACTGGGAAGGAAAACAGTTTACACCTTTGTCAATTCCAGCCACTTTTTACGTTGCCTGAAAATGCTGCTAGAAACATTAGTTTTGTATTCTAGCTATTTTAAGCTCTGGTAAATCATTTAGTGGGAATTGGAATATCATTTTGAAAATAGAAACCTGACACTACCTCTGAGAAGTGACAAGGTAAGATCCCAAAACTGATCGATATGATCTCGAAAACTAAATTCATCTTTGGCCAAGTTCAATTTGTACACAACTTTAGCCTCATCTTTTCTGGGATGACTGTGTAGACCATAGTGCTTAACTGGTGGCCTAATATTTTAATAAAATCTAAGGACGAAAATTTCAATGGCTTGAGCCATGGTATTGATTAACATTCCTTAATTACCCACTTTTGACAACAGCTTCTCTTTGATCCATGGTTGCACATATCCTCTATGGCTCTATATAAGCTATGTTTTCTCCTTTTGATCTGCCATACCCACCAGTTTCGGTAATCCCAATTATGTGAACTTATCAGAAATCCTGTGTCTTCTTTGGTCTATGGATAGTGTGTGTATATCATGATTCAGTTGCAAAACATTTCACAGAGATTGTGCAATGCATCAATATTTTGCAGACATTATTGTGCCCTTTCTCCTGTCGTATAGCTTTTATAAGCAGCCCCAATTCATCTGCTAATAAAAACGGAGGTTAATATTAGGTGCATCTTGGCAGATACGAAATATAAGGCCATACAAGAGAGCCATATGTTGCTACAAGACAATTGGGCTATAGCTCCAAGTCAGTCATATGTGCTAACATCTTAGTTGCATGGTACCTGTATCTAATTCCAGGTATTTTCCATTGAAAAGGAGATTGTTGAATATGGTGCACTCTCGTTTATTAAGTGGAGAGTTGATTTACGTTGAATGTTAGACTTTGCTGCTGCAGTGTGGGTTGGTAAGGATGTTCTAGAAAATTAACGGGTAAAGAAATCCTGAGTAATCCAAAGTTATTGATGTGGGTATTTTGTGGAGCAAGAAATGAGATTACTGAACAGAGTGCTGGAAGGTTGGTGCAGCCGATATCACAAGTACCAAAGATTACTAAAGCTGTTTAGCTCTTGCCTTACGTGTTATTATTTTATCATTTTCCTTGCTACTAATTGTATCATTTTCTCAATTTGAGTTCAGTATCATGTAGTATATGTGTTATTTGATAGGGACTATTGATAATGATGATAAGGTATTGTTGTTCCAGAGTTGATACTAGTATATTCTTGTTTATGATCCAAGACTGCAACTTACTCGAAAGTATATTTCTGAAGAGCTGTCATGATGTATGCTCGATCATATGGTGATTGTGAAATGTCTGAGATATTACCTTGCTAGTTTACTACGCTTCTGTAGTTCTGTTGGCCCTTTGACCTCACGTCTTTGTGCTCTGAGCTTGTAATAATATATTAAAGTACTAGACACTGCTGCCCGCGCTTCGCTGCGGGTGATTTGCTTGGTATAGGAAATCATGGAAATATGACAAGGGAAGATAATATCTGTTGAAGATAATCATATCTTCTTGGAAATATGACAAGGGAAGATAATATCTGTTGAAGATAATCATATCTTCTTGATTTGTTTGTCTGATGTTTTCTAAAGTAGGTGTAAGCAACAATCACAATGTTCTTGGGATTTCATTTTTCATCTACATGGGATAACATTTCTTATGCTTTTTCTATGTACTCCCTTAAGAGTGGATTCCATATTTTTGTGGCTAGGATCTACCCCACTTAGAAGGTTTAGTTTAAATCTTTTGTGACCCTTAGTTAATATTGGATTCGACAATTGCAAACCAAGCACACTATTTTTGAATACAACGAGAGGATTACAATACGGGGGAGCAAGGAAAATAGATATCTAGGCTATAAGTACATCTCCCTTAGGAGTACTCTACTTCGCGTGACGACATGGCTTCATTCCTAAGCACTTGTGGTCCTTGCACTTACCTAGGATGCGGATCTGCTTTTTCTCTTGGCGATGGCTGAGTGAGGGGGCTTAGGAGTACTCTACTTCGCGTGACTGACATGGCTTCATTCCTAAGCACTTATGGTCCTTGCACTTACCTAGGATGCGGATTTGCTTTTTCTCTTGGCGATGGCTGAGTGAGGGGGAGGAGAGGCTCTATATCCGAGGCTTCTGTCGGTGGGGATGCTGGTGGTAGTTCGATGAGGGTAGTCTGGAACACCTTCCAATATCACAAGTTCCTGCCAGTCCATGGCAAATATCTTTTGCTTGGGTCTGGTGAAGAGGTAGGCGTCCTTCAACTGTGATGGTTTTCCGCTTCCTTTAGGGCTTTGACAATGGCGGTCTTGCAGCTCTATGCAGCGACTGCTTTGGCTTGTGCCTCTACAAGTTTCACGTGGAGCTTCCTGGTGATGAGCTCAGCTTCTTCAGCTCGGTTGATGCACTTCCTCAACTCTAAGGCCTGCTTGTCATGTTGCTCATCCAAGGCAAATAGGTACATAGTCATGAACACAATGGTTGGGTTGTCTTCTTCCATGCGGGTCACCCAAACAGGTCAATCATTCTATAGGGGCGGGAAGAATCTCATGGGAGTTCGACCAATGGGCTCTTTGTAGATCTAACATAGGTATCGCAAGGATTTATTTGCGGGCACCAACTTGGTAGGTGTCGATGAAACAAAATCTAGTGGCGGTCATGCTCCAAGCTTCAACTACATAGACGGTAACTTCACATCTCTCGGTGCCATGCTCTTCATATTCACGACCTTTATACTCAGGGCGGTCTTGGACTCCAAGTCTCAGCATGGTGGCATACAAAAGCTTGGGGAAGCCTTCTATGTTCAGGCAGTAGTTGGTAATCTAGTTTCTTTCTGTCATTTTTGTTGGTCGTGGGAGGAATCGACCGTGGTGGTTTGCAGGCGAAAAGCTAATGGGTGCAACTATTTTTGTGAGGGGATTGGGGCTTTGGCTCAAGAAGGAAGAAGGTTGTTTGTGAGATAGGTCAGTGGGCACAGGGTGGTGAAAAGGGTTGGCCTGGCCTTTTGTAGAGGGTCGGGGGTGAGGCTTGTTCGAGAAGCCTGACTAATCTTTGACTGGGCCTCAAGGTCCATTCAAGAAGGAAGGAGTGGGAGTGGGTCCCAATGTAGAGTGACACTATTATGGCAGCGTGATGGGATGTGGTGAACATGGGGTTGTGTGGCTTGTGCGACCGCGCGGTCGGTGGTCTTTATAATGTTGCGGGATTCTACAAATCCCAAGAAAAGGGGTGAGATGAGAGGGCGCGTTTCTTTATTTTATAATAGTGGCATTGATGGTGCCATTTAATATTGTTTTCTCTTTATGAGGATTTGAGCACGGAAAATATGAAAAAAAAACTCTGGCGCGAACAAAGTTCCTAGGATTTTTATTCCACTCTACCACATAATTTCATTTACAGCTCAGGGCTTCCCCTAGGGTACTAGGCGTGTTGCAAGGATATACAATATATTATTGAACCTACTACAAAAGGGATTAGGATAGCAACTATGGTGACTGCAAGCTCTTCTTCATCCAGGCACATCTTGAGAGCAACTTGTTGTTTCTGACAGTGTACTTCTAGCTTCATATTGGTATTTTCTTCAACGATCTTTAGGTTGTGGCACTTGAACTCTCGAACCGGATTGACACTTAAATGGGAGTTTATCTGGGTCTTTAGTGGTGACAGAGGGGTGTTTGGAGGTGTTTTTGGGAGGTAAAGAAGCAGCTCAGGGGGATTTCCTGGTTGTGGCACCTGAACTCTTGAACCAGATTGGGACTTGAATGGGGGTTTACGTGGGTCTTTAGTGGGGAAAGTTGGGTGTTTGGTGGTGTTTTTGGGAGGTAAAGAAGCAGCTGGGGGGTGGGGTGGGGGTGGGGTGGGGTGATTTTATAGCCGCTCGACGACAGGGCCGTGGAATTGGGTGCGCGTCATCACCGACACCACTAGGCAATGGGAATCAGTGTGGTGGTAGTGGGGGTGGACAGTAGTAGCGGCCTCGTGGTGCGTGGAGGTGACAACTCGAGCGGCGTGGTGAGGCGGTAGTGCGCAATGGTGGGGCATGTAGTGGTTGGCGAGGCAGCGGCACGGTTTGGAGAGGACGACACAAGCGTACGAGAAATGGCGTGGGTGCGTGGGCACATCTACGCACGCGGGAGCCGTGACTTTTACATGTGGCCAACTGTGCACTTTTTCAGTTCACATAGGATAGAAATAAAAAAAAGGAAAAATGGGAAGGAAAAAAATAATTTGAACAGTGGGCATCTATACCCACAGGGCTTGTACTAAAAAACTAAAAAACAAATCATTTTTGCATATACAACTACAATTGGACGCTCGAGTATATCCAATATCTTTTAAATAAAATTTAGCACCTGATGTTCCAGACTTAAGTTTGATATGGAAATGAAAGGTACACCGTGTTTTTTATTACAATGTTGTAAAGGATCATAGAGGTTTTCTGCTATTACATGATGTCTATTCTAGGCCGACAAATCAATACCACGTTAGTGTAAAGAAGTGTTTGATCGATCTGACAAGCAACTAGCACACTTAGATTCAAAGGACAACATTAATTGGGTGAGGTTACATTATAGATGGAGGGAGTAAAAACTGTTGCACAAGTACATGTCCTGAGGCGGCTTACAAAAGAGTGATATAGGATTCACTCCCTTAGAGCATCTCCAAGAGACTCTCCATATCATTCATATATGTTAGGAATAGATATTTTGGTGAAAAACTACCCTCCAACAGCTTATGTAAATGGTCTTCTAAATATAGCCATCCTCTATTCTGGATTTTTCGCTAGCTAAATATAGAAGACGAGAATGAGTCTCTACAGTATGTATGTGATTTAGAAAAGCTGTTGGAAAATGAAAAAAATATACAAAACAATTTTTATGCAAATGACTCTCTAAATGATGATTTAGAGAGCAAGATTTAGAAAGACTCTTGGAGATGCTCTTAGGCGAAAGGACATCTACATAAAACTATTAAAGTGGTAGGCTTAAACAGCTAATGCCACTAGAGCCAAAGCATTACATTATGTGGGACTACATATTAGGTGGAAAATATAAGCACTAAATACGAGTAAATATCCTCCTGCATAGTACAACTTGTAAGGTTCTATCTTCGGCATATCGATCAACTTCATTCCATGAGGAGGCGATGTGTCCACTTAGATCATGCTATAGAGCATGAGGAATCTTTAGGGAGGATGGTATGAGAGCAGGCACCATCCCCTGCTAGTGGCTGAGTGAGTGGGAGGATTTCTTCTCCAACAACTGAGCCCGTCTCAGAATTTCCTTGGGAGGCATTCGTTGGGGGAGGTGCGGGGGGCACATCCATATTGGCCTCAACCAAATACCATCGTTCCTGATTCCAAGCAAACTAAACAAAGTAATATACCTGTGGCACGGGAACAATGGCATGTAAACCATCCGATGGAAGCGGCGGCACGGAGACATGGGCATCAAAAAGATCAGATGGAAGTGGCAGTGCTGGTTCCTCGACGACGCTCTTACCCTTATCCACGTTGCTGTCGACGCTCTTACCCATGTCCATGTTTCTGCTAGATGAGGGACCATTTATTGTGAGCTAAATAAACACAAGTGCACACATAGGACACGTAGATTTTATATTTAAATCAAAGGAAAAAATAGTTACAACTTCATGGCAGAGACAACACCTAGAATACGACACCCAGACTATAATTATATCTGTTCTAGACAAGAATTATCTAGACAAAAATTAATATCGATCCGCATGCAAAGCTATAAAAGGAGACCAACAAAGGTGCTAAAGATAATGATTTGGCAGTGCATGATGCGAGTGTTGTTTCCTTACCTAAACCAAGAACCTATTACAAGAAATTTGGAAGCTTCAGTTACCTACTGCTGACCTATGCTTCTTGTAGACTGCCGGTGCAGTCCTAAAGCTGGAACCTACTATATAAATAGACCGGTTGCACAGCTTGAGTATCTGTCGGTGAACATGAATCCACTAGCAAATAGGTAGATGCACGACAAGGATGGAGGGACGGATGAAATAAATATTGGTACACTATATGTTCTTACGGGGAGGTGCACATCAGGACACGACTAAACTGGTACCTAGATACAGGAAAAGGATGGATGGGCGAAATAAATGCTAGTACGGGTAATAGTACGTTCCTTGATTGGAGTGCACGTCTAGGACACGACCAATCTTACAGTGCATTGTACGACATCAGATGTTGTGCATTGCTAGGAAGACATTTAGCCCATCTATGCACTCTCAGCAGGTGTATGCGTGCACATATATGTAACCTATATCTAGGCATTATTTAGTTCCCTTCAAAATTCCAAAATTTACAAGATTCTCCGTCATAACGAATCTTTAGACGTATGCATAGAACATTAAATATAGGTAAAAAATAACTAATTGCACAGTTTATCTGTAATTTATGAGACAAATATTTTGGGCCTAGTTACTCTATGGTTGAACAATAGTTGTCAAATACAAACGAAAGTGCTAGAGTGTCATTTTTCCCAATCTTTTTGCAGTCACATTAGGATTCTTTGGCGCCGCCCGCCAGCCTAGATATGTTTTTAGTAGTCAGTGCCTGTCTGAGTAGGATGTTTCCAAGTTGAGATAAGTAGATCTTATGATATTATCAATAGGGGAACCGAGTTTTGGAACTAAGATGTCACTAGGTATCTCAACCAACTCAGAGTCTCCATCATAATTATGAGAAGCACCCGTAGCAGTGCCCACTAGTAGAAAAACTGTTTTTGCTAGCGCCCCCGAAACACACCACAGACAGTTTTGGTTACCACGCACATGTGGCGTGTTTTGGCTCGGGCAGCATTGCCAACCGCCAGTGTAAGTCATCCATTTACACTGGCGGTTGGCAGTTGGGTTATGCCAACCGCCAGTGGTAATCAGTCTCCACTGGCGGTTGGCATAACCCAACTGCCAGTGTAAATGCTGCGATTTACACTGCATGGGGTAGATTCTGCCTATATATACCACCCTCCCGGCCCCCACTCTCTTCTTCCTCCCGACCGGTTACTGTTCTCGCCGCCACTTTCCATTGGAGGCGATTTTGGAGGTCCAGATTTTTCAAAATACAAGGGGGAGGTTTTGATCTTCATTTCTTGGAAGGAGATTGGTTAAAAAGGTTAGTTTACGTCCCTTTTGCCTCATTTAGCTCATTTTTGCTCAATTGGAGCCACATTTTGGATCTAGGGTTTCACCATGAGTGAGAGAGAAGAATACCTAGGCTATTTTCTTTGTTTCTTCAAGTGAGGTTGATTAAATTGATTATATAACATCTCTTCTCTCTCCATTTTCATGCTTGCTTTTTAATTTAGTTTATGCTAGATATATTTACTTGTTTTCATGAATCAATGTTGTGTTAAATAGAATTTATATATAGAGGGAAGTGTAGTTTTTTTGTTAGTTTTTTTATTATTCTACTTAGGTTTTTTATTATGCTTTTTTATTCCTCAATTTATTTCATCCACTTTATGCACTTATGTTTCATTAATTTAATTGTGATACGTAGTGGCTGGACCTAAACCCTAGCTAATAAACTCTAAGGGGGAGGTTTTGATCTTCATTTATAGAGACAAGGGGACATTTATCAAAATACAAGGGGAGATATTTTGATCTTCATTTCTTGGAAAGAGGTTGTTAAAAAAGGTTAGTTTATGTACCTATTGCCTCATTTAGCTCATTTTTGCTTAATTTGAGCCACATTTTGGATCTAGGGTTTCACCATGAGTGAGAGAGAAGAATATCTAGGTTGTTTTCTTAGTTTATTCATGTGATGTTGATGTCAATTTGATCCACATTTTTGCTCCATTTTTATTTTTGCTTTTTAATTTAGTTTATGCTAGATATATTTACTTGTTTTCATTGATCAATGTTTTGTTAATGTTGATCAATGATACTTAGTGGCTAATAAACTCTAAGGGGGAGGTTTTGATCTTCATTTATTTTCTTTATTTTCTGCAAGTTAGGTTGATTAAGATGGTTACATAATATTTGTCCTCTCTCCCTTTTCAAAGTCAGGTATTGATGGAGAGGTCATTCTGGATGTATGAGTTATCAAGGCTAGATGCATCATACATACCCGAGGTTCATAAGTTTATTGATGTCGCTAAGAACCATGCTTGGAGAACAAAGAAGACACATACATTGTCCATGCATGGACTGCAGGAATGTTGTTGTATTTGATGACCATCAACAAATCCTTTCTCATCTTGTCCACCGAGGATTTATGAAGGATTACTTGATTTGGACAGAGCATGGAGAGGGTAGCTCTGTGCCTTATACAACAGTTAGTCGTGCAACTATCGACGCCGATGGTCTAGATATGCTTGTTGATGGTGGGTATCAGTTCGTACACGATAGACAACAACCTGTCACCGATGGTCCTGATCATGGTTTTGCTGGAGAAATTGAAGGCGTACCAACAACTGATGTGATGCAAAATAATATGGCTGTGGAAGATGCAGAATTCCTAGAGGCAATGTTGCGTCGTCATGCAGAAGATCCATTAATGTTCTTCAAGAAAGGTATGGAGGCCTTGATGAAGGCAACAAAAGAGCCTTTGTATGATGAGTCTAAGGGTTGCACCAAAGAGTTCACGACCTTGCGTTCAGTGCTAAAGTTGTTGGTATGCAAAGCTAGGTTTGGTATTTCTGATGCTGGCTTTGATGCATTCTTGATTATTATCACAGACATGCTTACAAAGGAAAACAAAGTGCCTGCTAACACGTACTACGCAAAGAAGCTAATCAGTCCACTCACGATGGGTGTTTAGAAGATCCATGCTTGTAGAAATCACTGTATCCTATATCGAGGTGACACTTATAAGGACAAGGAGAGCTGTCCAAAGTGTAATGCAAGTAGGTACAAAACAAATAAAGACTACAAAGAGGAACACTATGCTGCCTCGGTGTGTAAAGGAAAGAAGTGAAAGAAGACCCAATAGAGTTCAAAACCCATGAGCAAAGAAAAATAAGAAGTAGACTATTATGTGCAAAAAAAGTTTCCTGCTTTGGTGATATGGTACCTGCCTGTGGTCGATCGATTGAGGTGTTTGTTTTCTAACCCAGAGGATGCCAAACTTATGAGGTGGCATGGTTCTGATGAGCACATGAAAGATGATGGGAAGCTTCGGCACCCAGCCAATGGCATGCAGTGGATAGATTTCAATAACAACCACGAAGACTTTGCAAAGGAACAAAGAAATGTTAGGTTTGCACTGAGTACTGACGAGATGAATCCATTTGCTGAGAGGAGCAGCACGCACAACACATGGCCGGTGATCCTCACCATCTATAACCTTCCTCCATGGTTGATGCAGAAGCGAAAGTACCTCATGCTAACCATCCTTATCTCTAGACCTACACAACCTGGAGTTGACATGGATGTTTTCTTGGAGCCCTTAATGGAAGACATGAAGATATTGTGGGAAACAAGTGTCAAAATGTGGGATGAGTACCGCAAAGAATCATTCACGTTGAGAGCAATTATCTTTGTTATGATCAACGATTACCCTGCTCTCTTCACATTATCAAGGCAGTTCAAGGGAAAGGTTGGTTGTGTGGTATGCATAGATGAAACCGCTCACATGTCCCTTACTGCATCTAAGAAGATAGTGTACATGAGTCAGATACGCTTCTTATCGAAAGGACACATGTACCACCAGAAAAATATGGATAAGTACTTCGACAATAACGTTGAACTATGGTCTACTGCCCCACTAGGTAACAGTAAAGGAAAAAGAGTTTTCAACATAGTCAGGAACCTTAAATTTGTTTTGGGAAGAAGAGATCAGACGGAAAACCAAGAAAGAATGTCAAACCAACTCCAGGGGCTACATTCAAGAAGAAATCTATTTTCTTCGAGTATTTGTCATATTGGCCTGAGTTAGACGTACGCCATACGATCAATGGTATGCATGTTCAGAAGAGGGGTACTTAACCGAAGAGGCAATTGAGTCTGGAGGTCCATTCTGCAACAACGTCCTAAAAGACCAGGATGCAATAGGTTTGCCTCTGTTAAGACATGAGGGTAAGCTGAATGGAAGAGGGATGATGGGAAAGAAATCATTAGTCCCCCAAGATTATAATTCAGTCCTCGAGGCACATCACAACATCCTACATCAACTCTCGATAATGGAGCCTTTCATCGAGCAACATATTGATGAGCTTCGCAAACATAATCATGGGCACACAAATGAGTGGTTAATGAAGGAACACAAGAATAAGTTCACCTCATGGCTAAGGGAGCTTGACATTCCAGAGGGGAAACAATTGAGGAACACACCATCAAGGTGTTGGCTTCTGGACCATCACGCTAGGTCACAACATGGCAAAGCTATGACATTAGTGGCTTCACATTCTGTACCAAGTCCAAGGACCAAAAGAGTATTGCAAAAAATAGTGGAGTTCGATGTGATGCCTTAGACTCTGAAACTGGGGATGAAACTATATACTTTGGCTTCGCTGATGCCATATGGGAGCTAGACTATGGTACATTTCAGGTCCCTATGTTTCGATGCCAATGGGTTGAAGACAAACATGTCACAGTGGACAACTACGGGGTCAGAGTTCTTGATATAAGTAAGGTAGGCTACAAAGATGATCCCATGGATAATGGCTAACCGTGTTGCACAAGTCTTCTATGTTGAACAAATCCTTTGTCCTAATGAGAAGAAAAGTACCGACAAGCCGAAGCATGTAGTTATTCCTGGAAAGCAACAAGCTATAGGGGTTGATGGTGTATCTGACCTGGATGAATTTAATGAGTTCAACAACATGTGTCTCTTTGTAGATGACTATCCAGTAAAAATAAGGAGTGTTGACCAAAACATCCCAAAGAAATCGCTACCTTGGGTGCGCCACGATGGATAAGGAAGAACAGTATAGCTGCCTAGATTATTTTTGTTATTTGCCATGTAATCCATTTATTTTACATTTCAAACCCTATTTATGTTTGTACATGTGGAGACCCTATGCTTATTTCACATAATTGCAATCTATTTCTATAATCCCGAGATGATGAACCCTATGTATTAATCGAGATATTAGAAATAGATTAAATTAGAGTCATTATAAATATAGATACATATAAAAGTATCTCAAACATGTCATTCCATATTTAAAACATGTATATCCCTAAACCCTAAACCCTTAAACCTTAACCCTTAAACCTTAAACCCTAAACCCTAAACCCTAAACACTTAACACTTAACCCTAAACCCTAAACCCTAAACTACAACCACTACAAAATTTAATTCACAATTTTTGGAACATTATTTCTCAATATATGATTTTTTGAAGCTTATGTATGGGTCATTATAAATATAGATACATACAAAAGTGTCTCAAACATGTCATTTAATATTTTTAACATGTATATCTTGTCAAGATAAACACTACAAAATTTAATTCACAATCACTACAAACATGTCATTTAATATTCTTCACACCGCCGGGTAAGTTCTCGGCCTTCTCTCAACCTAAACCCTCTCTGCGGTGGCGCGGTGGTGCGGCGGCGCGGCGGCGCGAGCGCGGGAGGAGGCGCGACCGCCCGATGGCTTTGCGGCGGGGCGGGGTGGTGGCGTAGCGCAGTGGCACGGCTGTGCGGTGGCGGCGCGCGCTGGCGGTGGCCGAGCAATTGGGCCGACCTGCAAGTCCGTGGGCCGACCCAATTTGCTTGTACTATATTTTTTTTTGATTTTGTTTAAATGCTTGAATATAAATAGAAAATGCTTTGACATATGTATATGTATATGTATGTGTATATGATTGTAATAACTTGTATGTATTTGTAATAGAAAAATAATAAATACATCTTCTAATATATATTTTTATTAATGTATGTGTCACACCCAATTTTAAGGACGAAATATGATGCATAACATTATGTGTGTCCAGGAATAATCCACACATAAGTTCACAAATTACAAAGTACCATCACAGGGTTTAATACATATCGAACATATATCCATTACAAGAATAAATAAAACAGACAGAAGATACAACTAGCTCTTGAGGCTCCATCTCACAGGGAAGGTCAACTGGTTGACCAAGCCTAGAAATCTTCAGAGAACTCCTCATAGCCTCCTGCTTCTGTTACCCATCCGGGATTTTTATCCAAAATAGAAAAGAAAACAAGCATGAGTACACTCGTACTCAGCAGTATAACATGGGGTTATGAAGCTCAAAAGGTTGACACTGGCTTACTGCATTCAGCACTTTTAGTTGGTCAAAGTTTTATTATTAAGTATCATCAGGTTATGCTTAAGCCCCCAAATGATCCCACTTATATCCTTACCAAAGTTTTAGAGAAATCATAAACATCATCGTAAAGGAGGTGGCAACAGGAACATAAATGTTGGTCAAGTTAATTAATTAAACCGTCAGTTTTCCGGGCCGCTCGTGACCGTGAGCACGGCTGATATATCAGTTTTAACACTCTGCAGAGGTTGTGCATCTTTACCCGTGAGTCGTGATGCCCCGAATGCTCGGGTTAATTACTCCCATAACACTGCCAAGGTGAGTGGGCGGGTTCACTATGAAACCTTTCATAGTATCTCGTCTAACAAGATTAGGACCGCTAGGATTGGAAAGGGGTGATAGAGCCCCCCTTCCGAGTAGCATAAAGACCCGCAGCCTACGCTCAAACTCGGACAGAGGCCGCACTATAACCAGCTCGGCAAGAGCCTAATGCGCCCTTTCGGGTAACCGCTAACGAGCTAGAAAAGAGCCTACTACTGAGTTAAAGCCAGAGCCATGTAGCTCTCACGGTAGCACTGTCAGTCCCAGCTTTTGCCAACAGTGAGTTATTATAAAAGGTTATGTTCCAATTGCCATAAACAGGATCACCAAATCATTCAAAGCATTTTAACAATTGGCAGGGATCAAGTATTCATTAATATAGCACTAGCCATCTACCCATATGCATATCCCATAGGAGACAAGGTAAAGGATTTCAATTCTAGGGAATTAAACTACGGGTATCAAATTAAACACATGCACATGAAATCATAGTTATGGTGAATAGGATAACAAGGTAGGTCCCATGCTATACTTGCCTTGGTTCTCAAAGTCTTGCTGGTCAAAACACTCCTGATCAAAGAACTCTTGGTCACCAACAAACTCCTCACTGCCTGAACTCGATCACGGCATTGCAACAACACGCATTCCAATTGCATACACACAAAGCAAACAAAACTAACATTAGAACAGTACACCATCAACAGTAAACAGAGTTAAAAGGTTTATAAAAAGATACTACGCATTGGTACGATCATTTCAACGCGAATTTCACGAAAATCGGATTTAAAACGCAAAAGATATGAATTAAACTAGTTCTCTAAGAGCACCTTTAGTATTTGAATTATCCTTGAACTTAAATAATTCAAACATGAACAACAGATGGTTTAACATGTAGAGAATTTCATTACGAATCTAACGCAACTCGAATCGTCCAAATCGGAGTTAAAATAAAGTTTTCATAAGCAATATAAGGCAGTGGCATTTCTATAAATAGCAATTTCCAAATTAAATTCCTGAATTAAAACAGACCGATCGGAAATACGCCTTTGAGTAGAGAAAGCGTATTTCGTGAAGGGCACCAACGCTGTGGTGCGGGGTCAGCAGAGCTGCCACGTGGCAGCTCGGGATTGGGCGGGTCCACGGGCACAGCCGTGAACCGCGCACGGGCTGCGGTCCACCGTGGACCGGGGAGCATACCCCTTCGGGGGATTTAATCTCGACCGTCCAGAGAAGATCTAACGGCGCAAAACGAAAGGGGGACTTTCCCTGCCGCCGCACAGGCGCTTGACGGCGGCGCCATGGCCAGCAGAGGGCCAAGCTCGCCGGCGTCTCGTCGGAGTGACGTTCCCGACCACGATTTCGCAATCCAAGGGTAGGGGAAGGGAGAGCACGGCGAGGCGAACTCGTTGGTGCGCTCGGATGAACCCAGAGAGGTGAGCAGCGGCGGCGCCATGGATCCTAGCGGCGCAGGCTCGTCGGCGAACGCGGGGAAGACACTCCCGACCGCCGCGGATTCAACCAACAGCACAGAAACGACCTGCGTGCTCGTGCGAGTGCGAGAGGGGGCTCGGTTGAGACGGCGGATTGCCGAAGCGGTGTGGTCCGCAGTGGCGCCATTGACGGCGGTGCGGATGCTCGCGGGTACGGCCCTAGAGGCTGTAATCCTCCGAATTGAGAGGTCCGAGAGCTACGGGGTGTATGTGTGATAACCGCGGGGTGTTCGGTTGTGGCAGTGTGCCATCGAAGTCGACTGACCACGGCGGCGCCATGGACGGCGGCGCGGGATGCACGCGGCCAGTGCCACCCGGGCTACAAAAAGCCGAATTAAAGACTCAGGGAGGGAGAAGGGACGATGGCGAAGCTCACCGAGTCGAATTGGAGGGCGGAGAGGGCTCGGTGCGGCTTGTCGGCATGGAACGGCGGTCGGCGTCGCGGCGGTCCGAGAGCTCCGCGTCCACGGCGTCGGGCGTTCTGCGGTTACTGGTTGAATGACGGAGAGAGGAGTTAGGCCGGGAAGCTTCGCGGGGTGATCGTGGTTACGAAACGAGACTCACCGAGGCGTTGGCAAGGCTCTGGTGTGACTTCTCGGCGACACAGCGGCGGCGGCGGCGGATAGCAGATGGGAAAGGGGAGAGCAGAGGGATGGCGTGCCACTTTATAGCGCAGAGCAGAGCGTGCGGAGTGTGCGGTTGCGGCCGACGAAATCGGACGTGGGAGCGGGTGAGAGGGAGCGGGGATCGTGCAGCAGTTGCCGTCCGCGGCGCGCTCGTGCGCGAACTCGGCGGGCAGTGCGGAGGGAGGTTGGGGACGACTGACGGGTGGGGCCAAGCAGCAGTGAGAGAGAGAGAGAGGGTGAGGTACGTGGGCGGTTCCCGTTCGCTTCGCGTCCGCGCGTGCACTCGGGCGAGCAGAGCGGGATGCGCGTCGCGTGAGGCAGAGGAGAGGGGAGAAGAAAGAGCTGACAGGTGGGCCTGTCCGGTCAGTGAGTGAGAGGGAGAGAAGAGAGAAAGAGGTGGCGCCGACAGATGGGACCCGAAGGTCAGAGAGAGAAAGAGAGGAAGAGGACGGTTGGAGCTGGCGCCGACATGTAGGGCCCGGTTGTCAGTGGAGGGAAGAGGGAGAGAAGGGGAAGTGCGGCCGGTTGGGCCGGCCTGCTTGTTGGGCTTCGGCATTTTAGCTGGGCTGGCCGAGAGAAGAGAGAGGAAGTGAGGGATGGGTTGGGCTTCAGGAGAGAAAGAGAAAGGCCAAGCCTTTATCCTTTTCTTTTTATTTCTTTTTCCAAAATCCAATTTCCAAAGCAATTTGAATCCATTTGAAATTTGAGTTTTGCAATTTCAATCAAACAAAGAAAATTATGCAGCTGCATGAATTTACATTCATGTTGCTAAACTAGAATTTATTTTATTTCTAAGAATTTTATTATTCCACTAAATGATATGCTCACAAAATTTTATAATTAAATCATTTTCTATTATTTTAAAAGCATTTCAAATTTGTGGGTGTTACAGTATGTATTTGTATGCTTTGACATTTGATATTATATATTCATTTCTTAGTATATGTTTATGTCTCCATTCAAGTTATTTTATTGTAATAACTTGTATGTATTTGTAATAGAAAAATAATAAATTCTTGTATATGTGCATGTATGTGTGTATGTCTCCATTCAAGTTATTTTATTGTAATAACTTGTATGTATTTGTAATAGAAAAATAATAAATTCTTGTATATGTGTATGTCTCCATTCAAGTTATTTTATTGTAATAACTTGTATGTATTTGTAATAGAAAAATAATAAATTCTTGTATATGTGTATGTATATATGTATGTCTCCATTCAAGTTTGTTATAAGACCGAGAGCGGACATAGCTACCCAAATTCTTGTACATATATTCATTTCTTAGTATATGTATGTATATATTCAAGTTTGTGTATACGATTATAATAACTTAATTATATATGCCTCCAATACATATAATTATATATATAATCTATAAATGCTTATCCTTTATTAGATTTCCACGATGACATCTCCAAGCAAGGACCAAGCATAAGGGTCCGTTCACACGGAACAAGCCCCAGGGTCTGACCCCACGGAGCAAGTACAAGACACCCCCAAACGGGGCAAGACCTGAGGTCGTCCGACCCCACGGAACAAGTACAAAGTACCCACCAAATGGGGCAAGGCTTGGGGTCGTCTAACCCCATGGAGGAAGAAGAAGGGAACCAATCAACTTCGGAGAACACTTGGAGCCCTAGCGACGACTTCGAGCACCCCGAAGTGAGGAAGGCTCGAGAACAATTTGAACGTGAATTATATCATGACCCTTATTATGATCCAGAAGCCGAGGAGGTAATTATATGATTTCATGTTTTTATTTAATTACATGTCTATTAAAACCATCACCATTAAACTCACAATGTTTATATTCAGAGGGCATTGACTCAGATGGAAGAGTTGATCTCACAACGTGCCGAAGACGCACCCGAACCGACCATGACGACGAGCAATGAGCCATCAAGGAAAAGGAAGCGGAGCGGTGGCAAACGAGGCGGGAGAGAATTGAATCAAGACAAGAAATCGACACTAGTACAAAATTTCTTTTAGGAGACACTGCGTTTTGTTGATTGGAGGCGGTCACATCTCCCGCCCGCCTCCATTAAGCGAGGCCATGCTGCCTCCATCCGTCGTGGATGGTCGCCGAAGCCCCCTGCCTCAATTAATGCTTAACGGAGGCGAACATTTAAGGGACGATCGCCTCGGTTAATACATATTAACCGATACGGTCATCATTTTACGTCCGCCTCCTAAAATATATTAACGGAGGCGGGTCCAAAAATACCTCTATTTTCAGAGGCGGACCAATTATAAGGCCCGTCTCGGTTAATATTCCCAAGGCCCAACAAGCCCAGACGAGGCCCAATGACTGGTCATCGTATAAATAGCCGAAAACCCTAGCTCTCTCTCCCTCCCTCCCCTCCCCCACAGCCGCCCGCATCCACTGCGACTCGCACCTCACGGGACTCGCGTCTCCCGCGGCGTGGCCCCTCCTCTCCTTCCCGGCGGCTCCCTCTCCTTCCTCTCAGCGGCGGCTTGTTCCTCCCTCCCGGCGGTGGCACCCTCTCCTTCCTCTCGGCAGCGCGGCCCGTCTCCTTCCTCCCGGTGGCGCGACTCTAGCGTGGCGGCTCCCTCTCCTCCCTCCTCAAGCGCCGGCAGCGCGTGGTGGCGCAGCGGATCCGACCCTGGCGCGGCGGATCCCGGTGGCGTAGAGCAGCAGCAGCGGGTGGCGTGCACGGATCCGCCCTCATCCTTCCTCTCCCGCGAGCAAGTCACTAGATCCGTAGATCCGGCGAGCAGAGGGCTCCGGCGAGCTACAACGAGCTACGGCGGCGGCCCATCCTCTCCCGCGAGCAGAGGGCTCCGGCGTGCTACGGCGAGCTACGACGGCGGCACGAGCAGAGGGCTCCGGCGGAGGGATCCGGCGCGGCAAGCTACGACGGTGGCGCGAGCAGTGGGCTCCGGCATGCGGATGGGCTTGGCGGGCCCGTGGATGGGCTCGCCGGGCTTATCCACGTTTTTTTATTTTTTATTCGATTAATGGAGGCGGGCACAGCGACCGCCTCGGTTAATCGCCCATTAACCGAGGCCTTCCATTGGAGGCGGTCATGTTTGCCCGCCTCCATTAAGCAAAAACGACCGTCTCCAATAATAGTTTTTGTACTAGTGCGATAGTGGCACCGTACAACTTGGGGTAAGTATATGAGTTTGGGTAGTAGCACCGTATAACTTTGGGTGATCAAATTACATAATATTTCAATGCACAAATGTATCATGAATTTGATTCATGCAGAGACCACTGGATCTGCGTCGTCATTTATCCTAAAAAAAGGAAGGGTGGTGGTATTAGACTCTGCAAATTACGCACCATCAAGCTATGCACATTTCATTGAAATGCTAGAGATGTAAGTTGAGATATGCACGTATACTTTTGCATTATGAGATTTTAAGAATAATTAACATGGTGATTGTATTCGAGTTTGTAGGGCATGACGATTTTATATAATGCACGGTGGAAAGGTTGAATCAAAGAAAAAAAAGAAAAGGAGTCATTGGAAGTTATATATGACTGACCGGTAAGTATGAAAACTTACTCTTATGAATACAGATCATACATGTACTATGTGGATATATTACGTGTGCGAGCATCTATAAATAACCACTTTAATTTTCTGTTATATAGTGTCACAAGCAACCAACAGGATATGTCCTCTGTGGATACTACGTGTGCGAGCACATGAGAGGAGGAGACACAGAAACTAATAAGAAACCTTCCAAGAAAAAGCCAAGGCGACGACCATCAACGAAAAGACATTGTACACCATAGTTGAGGACATGTGCCTTTTCCTCATCAAACAAGTCATCTCAAGTGTAGGGAAATATCATGATTATGAAAGTGAATTAGCCAAGCCAGAGTACAAAGCGCTAACAGAGGTTTATAGCCTAAATCTTAACCGTCTGATTTTTAGAGGACAAGTCCAAATTCTTGATGTATATAGACCTTATGTGTGTGAGCGTGAGACTCATGTATATAATGTGTCATATACTTGTAACTTTATTGCGAGCATGATACTTTGAAGAAATAAATATATGTATGAGATATTTAATTTACATGTTGCTATATATTTGAACACCATCCAATAGGGTTTAGTAGTTTCAATAACAATATATATGTATATATTAAATAATACAATCATATATAAATACCAAAAATTAAAAACTTGAAAATCATCTACAGGCGGTTCTCAAGCAACCGCCTATAGAAATGTCCCATTTCTATTAGCCTCCAGCACAGTCGGCGCTGAAAAACGTCTGTAGAAATAGGTTATGAACCGACTGTGTAGTCTGTTTTTATACCAGTGAATACAGCATCAATACCTAGCTTAATTCATTGTAATTTTGTGGTGATAATTCTCTTGTGTTGGCTGCCAATGCCACGCCCACGCATGATTGAGCACTCATCAATTACTGTTTTTTTGTCTGACTATAAACGTAATAATAACTATTGCTTGGGAGGTACTCCCTCGGTTTCAAATTATAAATCGCTTTGACTTTTTTGGTACATCCATATTGTTATGTACCTAGACATATTATTATATCTAGATACATAGCAAAATGGATATATCAAAAAAGTCAAAACGACTTATAATTTGAAACGGAGGTAGTAGCAAATAGTATATATAGTGACATCTTCGTTGTATAGAGCCTGCTTAACAATGACGGCCGCAAAGCACCGGCCCGGGCATCATGACCATTGTCTATATATTCATCATGGCATTGTACAAATGTGCACAAATATGTCCCAATCCAGCATGTCCGGCCCTGTCTACCGGCCACAAATGATGGATCGGATCGGAGGGTGTCTACCGGCCACTGTCTCTGTGTAGGGAGAGGAGATGCGGTCCGATCCATATATGGATATGGAATGAAGCTCGTCGATCACAGTGAGAGTCGTAGACACGTCATCTATGCTCCATGGTACATATATTGTCGTGATTTAATAGCTCTAGGATTGCCGGCCGGTCCAATTGAATCGGAGTCAGAGCTAGCTGGATTAATATTGGGTCACAACATGCATCTGTCCTCTGAGCTCTGATGGAGCTCGATCAGTATGATATCGATCCATCTCGACAACTAAATTAAATAGAGGGGCCGATTTGATTACAATGAAGAATTTAAATATAGGGTGAAAAATGAAAGGACAAGTACGAATAAGATTAATTAGTTGTTGTATACGTAGATGTGTGTTTGTAACAACGTCCGGTTTTTCCATGACTTGACATATCGACAAGAGGGTATAGGGTGGTTATATATCCTTTTAATAATTGGTAAAATGTAATCAATTACGTGCGTTTGTGCTTTGATCTGATATCGTAACAAGAGGAATATAGTAAAGAGTTATAGGTGAGTTTTATGTTGATGAGGTGTAGGAAAGATGGGAGGAAGAAGCAGATGGCGATGACTCAAATAGCTACTGCCTATGTCTCTCAAGATCATAGCTAACCCTCTGGTTCATAAGGATATGTCCAATTTATAATTTATATCTGAAAGTTTAACTGATTCAACTTCCTTGACTGGACATCAATTTGCTTTCAAGATCGAGCTAATTTATATCGGATAAGCAAGAATGCAGGATCTCTTTGAAAAATATACAAAGGCCGAATGACAGTGCTGGTAGTTCTTTGACGGACCAAATACCACTAAGTACAAAAGCCTACTTGTGAAGCCATTTTTACTAGCGTTTTTTTATAACCGCTTGTGCTGGGGCTAGTACAAATAGCCCAAGAAATGTTTGTCGAGAAACCAGGTTTTTAATAAAATAGAAGAAAAGGAATTTAATTGCGGGAGAAGCCGACTAGTGAGCCGTCCACCCGTCACCGTCAAAGTCGCAAGTCATGCATTTTTTTCGTGTAAAATCACAAACTACACTCCGGTAGTGATTCGTGATTCGAACCATCAACCTCAGCCTCATTTGTTCTCTTCTCTACCACTCCACCCATAAGTCATTTGTGTCTAGATTCCGTTTTAGTTCCCCACATTCTATACTAAATCGAGTGTAAATTGATTGTTTGAGCCACTAAACGAATTCAAATGAAAAAAGTTGTAAACTACAAAGTTTCATAATTTTTAGAGATCTACAACTTTATTTAACAAGTTTTTCCATCCGAGGTTGTTTACAAAAAATTGAATTTCAAATTTGACAAATTCGAACGTAGTTTTCGATAACAAGATGATTTCAAATGAAAGAGTTGTAAACTACAAAGTTTCATAACTTTTCGAGATCTACAACTTTTATTTAGGAAGTTTTTCCATCTGAGGTCATTTACAAAAATAAAAAAAATCAGTGTCTAGGGTTTTTAGTGGCGGATTTCTTAAGGAACCGCATGTAGAAATAGGATTTCTATAGGCGGATTTCTTAAGGAAGCGCCTGTAAAAATCGATTTCTAGTGACGGTTCGTAACCGTTTTATTTCTACTGATGCACGATAACTAAAACCGCTTGTGCTATTTTTTGGGGCGCCAGCAAAGACCTTTTTTCTATTAGTGTACCATGTGAACAAAAAAAATTGTAATTGGGTACCTGATATACCAGATTCATATAGCAGTGAATATCCTTGCCCTTCTCTCTTTGTCATTGTCCACCTGGACCCAGCACGTCAACTGTAACCTCCAGCTGCTAGCCATAGTATGACAAAAGGAAAGCATGCAAGGAGAATGTCTATGATAAGCTGTGCTTTCCCACTCTTGCTAGCAGATGTGGATTTACATATGAAGGTACTATTTGTTTTCCTTTGATTTGTGTACAGGAATAATGTTTTTTTATTGCGCTTATCTTTGGAAGTCCCTCATTCTCTAAATTTTGCCCCTGTTTTGATATGCATCATAATTTTTTTAGCTTTTCGATATCATTTCGGAAGTTTGTATGATTAGATTTGTATGCAACAACTTAATCTTGTGCAGTGATTAGTATCTTATTAGGTGGCTATTATAGGGATGATCAATCAAGAATTTGTAGTCTCCTTCAATTTCACATATTTGTGTAAATGAATGGCTAGCTAAAATGATGGTAGAATAAATAGTTTACATTGGACTTTACATTCGCTGAAATGTTTGAACACATTTGTGATATGCCAAGATCTTGGAATAATTTATGGAGATAAATCTAACAGGAGAGGGTGCAGCTCGAGAGAAGAGGCCCGTGCGCAAATTTGGGTGGTTTGCAATTTTTCCTTTCTTTTTCTCATATATATATATATATATATATATATATATATATATATATATATATATATATATATATATATATATATATATATATCCTGTGCAGAGGCTGAAGGAGAACACGACTAGGAGGGAGGACCAGACAGTTGGTATTCACAAAGATACATAGTGCATATATCTAGAATGCTCCAGGCAAGTAATCCCACCTTGCCTTAAGTAATGGATAGTTTGTATATTCATGCGTTCTCTTTTGTACCTCTGATATTCATACTTCAGGAATAATCCATTAGGTAGAGAGTTTACTATTTTTAGTTCATGAAACCTGATTTTTTTTTCCTGAAATCACTTGTGTGAAGTATTATCTCAGTTACACATGAGCAGCCTGACTTTCTTCAGTGCTCCACGCTTCGGTAGCATTTATTGAGGATTTAGTTTTCTTATAAATTAACGCAATATTTCATGACTTCATTTCCTGCTACATATGGGATGGTTTGGACAGTCTTGAGTTTGCAACAGGAAGGGAGGAGTGAACATAGGGTTCTACTTCTATCGCTGCAATGGGGCATCCAGAATGATTCCCACTAAAGTATGAATCGATTTGAAACGAAGAATGTCTTAACAAGTTTTACCATGGTATAAAATCCTGGTGTAATTTAGTTCTGTTTAAATAAAAAATACTATATTTGAGATATAAGGTGATTTTCTATAGTTACACTATACACTTATGTGAGATGTAGCTGCCACATGGCAATAAGAATTTGGACTTGATATTAATCTTTATAGATAATATTTTACTTTGGATTGTGGTTTGGAATTCATGAACTGATGAGTAGCCATTGTTTTTATTCATTTTTTCTACGGAGATCAATGTATTTGTGTTTTTTGCTAGCAAAATTTAGTCACACATCTATTTGGTAAAAGTGGTTGAAATCAGTTAAAACAAATTTAGTACGGTTCAATGTTGAGAGGAATTTAGGGAAGTACCTAAGATTTTAGGCTTCAGAAATTTTTGGAACGTGAAAACATATTCTATATTATTAATTTTTCCCGAGTATTAATAACTAATGAGAAAGATACATGGGTGGGTGCAATTGAAGCGCGGAGTTGCTGAGCGCCACAGTTGAACTCATTAGTATCATAATTATTTCTCATCTCAAAACTGGAACATTGATATAGACATGCAATTACCTACTTCAAAAATCATATTAAGTTCTGCCAACTTAATTTCATTTGCTTGGTTATTTGCTTAATTTATTTTTTGACTGTAATATTTGTTTAATTTATTGTTTTCCTAACATTCTCCTTTAAACTTGGGATTTGAACTACATTTTTTTCCTGTGGTTGGTGGTTGCAGTGATGGCTTGGCAACAGGAAGGATAACCTATGCCAATATGTCAAATTCAAATGATAGAAGTGGGTTTTTTTTCTTAATTGGAGTTTGACACCAAATCTGAAGGTCTCATGGTGAGAGAAGAGCGAACTCTAGGTTGTGCAAGTGCAAGTGTCTGGCGTGCTTGCTCCGACCAATAGGCAATGTTGCATTGCAGGGCCATCATGGTGGAGGGAGATATGAGGC
Source organism: Microstegium vimineum (assembly GCA_022036555.1). Taxonomy (NCBI): domain Eukaryota; kingdom Viridiplantae; phylum Streptophyta; class Magnoliopsida; order Poales; family Poaceae; genus Microstegium; species Microstegium vimineum. Next base: position 4,690,068 of record CM039138.1, on the reverse strand, counting down.
TAGGATGAGCGATGTAAAGTGGAGGATGAAGGGTGGCGTGGCAAGCGGAGGCCAGACCCTATGAATTTTTTTATGAAATATTTGCTATAAGCTCAATAATATGTTAACTCATGTTCAAACATAATGTCTTTTTTATTTTATCATTATCACGCTGTTGTAGCTGTAGTGTAAAATTTTGGAAGTTATATTTGTGAATTTATGTTTGTGTATGAAAAGTGCCCATATGAAAATTGTCACATGAATTTGATTGTGTTTTGGGTTCTACCATAGCCTTAGATGGTTAAGGCTCGACATAACTTTATTATGTCTTGTTATGCATAAATGTTTTATGGATTGTATACATAATCCTATACAATTGTGTGAAAGTTAAACTATAAAAAATATTATCATTTGGTTTTTTTTCATATATATCTTTAAAATAAAACTGTAGCGTTAGCACATGCACTATACTAGTAAAAAATATAAGTCATTAGTTAAACGAATGCATGGGACAAGCAAGCCATAATATTTCTTCACATATATATATATGATGGTGCTTTTACCCAATACTCATGTCCTATATGACTTCTAAATCAATAAACAATAACACTTTCAAGAGTTTCTAATAATTACTTCTAAAATATATGAGACAATTTTACATAGAAAATTCTATATTATTTCTAATCATCCTAATCACACCACACACACACACACACACACATATATATATGTATATTTTTTTTCTCTTGTACATTTACATCAGAAATCATTTCCTACTCTTTATTCTTTACACGCCCTTCCACCTTTACATTGGACGACAAACACAGCGCGAAATAGAGTGACTTTTTCAAATTATAAAGATTAGGAGGATGAATTGAAAGTTATTGGACATAGATATTTTCAGATTTTTAACTAAAAACAAGAATTTGGAAGGAATTTAGGGAACTCTCGGAATATAAGTCATTAATTAAAGGAATGTATGAACATATATATTGGACATGAGTAACGCTTATGACCGAGTGAAAAAATCCTTGATTTTAAGTCATTAGTTATTCGCTTATCCTGATGATGACATCACTCCTTCAGATCACGATTATCCTCCGCTGGACATTTAAGGTCCAATCACAAGAGCTCGCGCGCGACAGTTAAATTTAGAGGTGAGCTCGTTCCTAAGCAAGTTTTTATATAATTTTGAGAATAGATTGCTACCTAATGATTATATTGTACATAGGAATCATGGAGAGGACCAAGGAATGCATAAGGGAGGGTTTGGAGGCATCGAGGACCAGCAAGTGCGCCCAAGTCAAGTTGGAGGCCCAAGCCAAGTCGACTTCGAGTCAGTTTCAGAGCCCAAGACCAGCAAGGAGTAAAACGGACGCTCAGGACGCATCCGGACTCCGTTTTTGACGATCCACCCATGGTTGGAAAGATAATTTTATAAGGAAACCAATGACGTTGGTTTGAGGTCAAAATTACTTCTGAGTCATCGGGAGACGTCGAAACAAGTCAGCGTCCAGAATCTGTTCCGGTGCTGCGTCACTGTTTTTGGTCCGTTGGGCCGTGTATCATCGTTAAGCCCACTAGGGGGCACGTCCAGGGTGGCGACGACCTTTAGACCTATATATCCAGCCGCCGCCGCTCTCGTTTGGTTTTGGTTTTGCTTAGATTATTCTGTCAAGAATAGTTTTGTCGTTTCATCGGTTGGTGAGACCCCAACTCGCACTAGTACAGAAAACATTTTTAGAGGCGGTGGAAGAGGCATTAGTACAGGCGGCCAAACCCACCGCCTGTACTGGGGGTCAGTACTAATCGGCCCACAGTACAGGCGGCGGGCTGTGAGCCACCTGTGAAAAAAGTGTTTTCACAGGCGGCTCACTTTGTCAGCCGCCTGTGTAAATAGTTATTTACGCAGGCGGCTCACTTTTTCAGCCGCCTGTGAAAACTCATTTTTCACAGGCGGCTCACTCTGTGTGCCGCCTGTGTAATTATTTTTTTTTATTTCAAATTTTAATATTTGCCTCCACACTGTACTATATTTGTCACATATATATATATATATATAAGATATGCAAACATGAACCATAAAATTGCATCATACATACAACACATATAAATATTACAGATGTGTCCACACGAAATCAAACATGAAGCATAAAATTACATATAATACACGTCATTTCAAGTTATGAGTTCAACCATTTGGTGTTTACATGTCATTTCGTTTCAAGTTTAGACCTGCTAGGTCTGTCAGCGCTCTAAATCCTTCACTTGCTAAATCACCGGCTTCATCAAAATATGCTCCGGTACTTGGAATTATTTCTCTCATAATAAAACCGCACAAGTCTGCTACTATATTTTCCATAGTTTTTGGAGTGAATGACACGTCCTTTCCTTTGCTTCTCGGCCGGAAACAAAGTTCAAAAGCATCATTGACACATGTCCAATATTAATATTTCCAACTTTAATGAGAAAACTTCATACATAGATATTTTTTACCATATTTTTGTCCCTGACGTATCGTCCCCGCTGCCTTATGAACTCACACACATAGTATCCACAGTAGACCGATCCAGGTGGTTGCTTGTGGCACTATGTAATTAATGAGCAAAAGATTAAACTAAAATTGTCATGCCTTGTGTATTATTTATATGATGATATGTGTTCGGACAACTTACCGGATAATGGTGTTGTATCGTCAATGGCACACTAGGATCTGAGCGGGCGGCGTCGACCGGTCCTTTTTGCTTCTTATAAAACCGCCATGCCCTGTAGATATCGAATATAAAACACTATAGTTATTTAGAAACTCTAATTCATATAAGTACGGATGTGGTTGCATGTTGGCTCACCTTTCTAAATGAATCAGGAATGTTTGATACGACTGAGGAGGACAGTGTAAGGAGTCTAGGACAAGCACCTTCCCTTCGAATGGATAAATATAAAAAACAATCCAATGGTCACTGCATGAATAAACGAGTGAGCGACACATGTACTTAGGGTTAAAACGATAATTTGAAGTACGTATACGAGGTCACGCTTACCCAAAGTTGTAGGGTGCCAATATAAAATCCCTGTACTTATATCTCAGCATTGCTCTACCGAGATAGATGACATATGCGTCCTCGTATTTTCGTTGCAATTCCTTTACAGTTTCTGCAACTTGTTCTGGTGTTTTGTCCTTCTCTATCCTTGCTCTATCTTCATTTGTAAGTACAAATTTGTGCATATTTTCTTGTAACCTGATTGGACTCAGGTAACCGACCATCGTGCCTATAGTTAACGATCTCTGCTCGTGGTCTTGCAAACTGGTTACAACATCCACATATTAGAGTTTATCACATTCCAAATTTAATAATAACAATGTGTGTGCATGAGTGATACTTACAGGCACCAGATTGTAATGAGTTGGACGTCAAGTTTCCTATAGTTCAACAGCAGATGCATGTCCTCGAAGATAACAAATGCCTCGCTTTTATCCTTGCCAGTAGCAAACACGTCTGCTGGTATGTCAACACTAACTGCATGCAGGCCAACATTCACTGCTCTCATGTACCAGTCATGAAACCTTTTTATCGTCCACGAACCATTTTCAAGCACCGTCCATTGCAGCATAGGCCTTCCGGGCACGTAGTTACTGGGGACATTGACATAATCATCAACCGTTGGCTTTCTTATATCCGAAAGGGTCAATGGTGTATTTGACGGCGGTTCGACATGAACATCGCCACTTGGGGCTTCCTTTGTTGGTGGCACGGCTTCAGTTGCTTGGCCGGTGGCTTCCTTATTCTGTGGCGGTTCGAGCTCAACGACTCGTGCCGTCCGCTGCTTTCCAATCCCTTTCAGAAATAGAACCGTGCCTGCTGCTTTCCCCTTTTTTCGCTCATAGGGAGAAACCAATTTTGGAATTGGAAATTTCTTTGCCTTCTTGGAGGCCGGTGCTTGTGGGGGAGTTTGCTCGGCTTCCTTATGGTTTGGTGGTGGCGGGGGAGTTTGCTCTACCTCCTTCTCTGGTGTTGTGTCCTTCTTGGCTGGCGGAGTCTGCTGCTCAGGCATGTTCGTGGTCAGCCCCTCGAGCTCATCCAGCGAGAATGACATATCATGTATTGGGGATGACGACGGTGGCTCATAAATATACGGAGATGCTGGGGCATGCATTGGCGATGCTGGCTGTTGACTTGTTTCGGCCTCTTGGATGCTTGATGCACTTGTGGAGAGGGTGCCGTTGGTGGATCAATCAACCTTACGACCGTCTCGGCCATTGTATGAAGTTCTTGATTGCTTGTCCAAGCTTTTCTATACCCTCAGAGGTCGGGATGTCGATGAAGTCGTCTTCATATGCACTCTCGACCGTCGACACTTCCACCCTGCAGTATGCATCTTGCATCTTCACACCATGGAACATACGTCCAGGGATGGCATTGCCTGTGGCCACTTGCTTTGTATGTTGATTCCTAAGGCCATATCCAATTAACAATGAGCAAGGCCAAGGTTTATCAATATCGTCAACTGGATAATGGTCCTTATTTGATGTTGACGCTATACTGCTTTGAAAGGGCATAGATTGTGTGGCCGTCTCTTGGCTACCCAAGGGTTGAGCTGGGCCTGGGACATGCTGCATATATGAAGGAGCTTGTGATGTCATCTGTTGAGCAGACACTGCTCCTGCCAACCGCTTCATCACTTCAGGATCAGGGTTTTTAACGAAGTCTTCCATCAAATCCCTAAATTTTTTGGCAGCCTGCTGCTCAAAATAATCCTTCAATTGCTCCTTATGTCGTTCTCTTTTCTTATACATGCCTTTCCACTCTTCACCAAACCCTTCTTTCCAGGTGGTTCTGGATGAGACGCCCGTACACGACCTAGATGTCGGGGTTACCTAGAGCAAGGGAAAGGCTGTCCCTCTCCCTCAGTGACTTGAAGGCACCTGTCTTTTCCAGGTTTGTTGCTTCCAAAACCTTCTCGGCAACTGGCTTGATCTCATCGGGACAGGAGATCTCATCGCTCTCAGTGTTTGCCTTCCGAGCGCGAAGCCAATTCGCACTTCGTTCTGGCACTATATCTGTCAATGCCAACTTGCCCTCTCTCCTCTTTGCTTCGTCTTCTGCCCTCCATTTAGGAATCTTGGTCTTGTATCCGCCAGTGCCGAGGTGGTGGTGGTACTTGTTCTTCTTCGCAAGTGCTGAGGCGGCTTGGCTCTCAGCCTTGGACTCGTCAGAGTTTTTCATGACACTGAAACGTGCCCACTGTTCTGCTATGATAGGGTACCGCTTCGTTGGGTCCCGCCCCTTCTGCAACCACTTTTTATTCATATCGTACCTATAGCCCCGGAACGATATTGCTAACTGCTTCATGACATGACCCTTGACCAAACCTTCTGTTCCCTCCGGTAAAATAAACTTAGTGCACAATCGAGTCCAACAATTCGTCCTCTTCACTTCAGGCACCATACTCCAATCACTCCAGGTGATATCAAATTCTTCCTTTACTAACCATCCAATGGCGGCCCTAAATTTGGGTAGCGCCTCTAGAGGTGCTAAGGGCTCTCCGCTCGGGCTAATCTCTGTAATCTTATAAACTTCGTCTGGAAATCTATTCCTTCCTCTATCTCCTCGTGCTCGATCACTCTTTTTCTGTGTATTTCTTCGCTTGGAGGAGGTCCCGGTCGTTTGAGGCGCTGTGTCCTTATGAACATCTTGTGACTCTACCTCCATTTCGGCAACAACTTGAGAGAACACCTCCTATCAATTCAATTGTTAGGTACATACATACACATGCATTATTCTCTTGTATAGACAATCTATGAGCATATATACCTCATCATCATTTGGCTCAGCTTCAGGCTCGTAATTAGGGTCACGTTCCAACTCAAGACGGGCCTTCTTAGCTCTAGGAGATTCACGTGGTGATACGCTCGGGCTCCTATAAGGTTCGGATCCAGAGGAGTCAGATCCAGGTGTACCTACCTGGGCATCGGCCTGCTCAGCATTTGATGGAGTACTCATCTACATGAAATATAAGTATAAAAATGGATGTACACTAAATAAACTAACTAAGTAAACTAACTAAGTAAACTAACTCTAATTACTAAGTAAACTAACTAAGTAAACTAACTAACTAAATTAACTAAGTAAACTAACTCTAATTATGCATGAAATATAAGTATTAACATGAAATATAGGTATTAACATGGAAAAACACTAACTTAATATAAGTATTAACACTAAATAAACTAACTAAGTAAACTAACTCTAATTACTAAGTAAACTAACTAACTAGATTAACTAAGTAAACTAACTCTAATTATGCATGAAATATAAGTATTAACATGAAATATAGGTATTAACATGGAAAAACACTAACTTAATATAAGTATTAACACTAAATTAACTAACTAAATTAACTAACTAAGTAAACTAACTCTAAATTAACTACTAAGTAAACTAACTAACTAGATTAACTAAGTAAACTAACTCTAATTATGCATGAAATATAAGTATTAACATGAAATATAGGTATTAACATGGAAAAAACACTAACTTAATATAAGTATTAAAATAACTAACTAATAAAACTAAAATAACTAAATAAAACTAACTAATAAAACTAAAATAACTAACTAATAACACTAACTAAATAAAACTAAATTAACTAACTAATAAAACTAAATTAACTAACTAATAAAACTAAGTAAATAAACTAACTAAAAAACTAAATAGAACTAACTAAATAAACTAACTAAATAAACTAAATAAAACTAACTAATAAAAGTAAATAAAACTAACTAAAAAACTAAATTAAACTAACTAAAAAAGTAAATAAAACTAACTAAAAAAACTAACTAAATAAACTAACAAAAAAACTAAATAAAACTAACTATTAAAACTAACTAAATAAACTAACTAAAAAAACTAAATAAAACTAACTAAAAAAACTAAATTAAACTAAATAAAACTAACTAAAAAAACTAACTAAATAAACTAAATAAAACTAACTAAAAAAGTAAATTAAACAAACTAACGAAAAAAAAGGTAAGTCGGCCTGCCAGGCCGCCAGGCCCAGCAGGCCCAGCAGGCGCTCGGGCTCGCGCGCGGCGGCGCACATGGCGGCCGCCGCCGCACTGATCGGAGCCGGGCTCGGCGGTGGCGGGGGCGGAGTTTGGAGCGGAGCTACCTCGCGGCGCTCCGGCAGCTGCTGGTGGAGCAGTAGCGGCGGTAGTGGCGGCGGCGCGTAGGCGGACGATGGAGCAGCGGCGGCGGTGGAGCAGCAGCGGCGGCGCGTAGGCGGCGGACGGTGGAGCAGCGGCGGCGGATTTCGGCAACCTGACGGCGTCCAAATTCAGAACTCGCGCCTCAGGTGACTTAGAAAATTTCGGAACGCGCGCGGGAATTTATTATGGAACACATTAGTACACGCGGGTCATATTGACCACCGCCTATGAAAATATTAGTACAGGCGGTGGTCAATATGGCCCGCCTGTACTAATACATTAGTACAGGCGGCCCTCATTGACAGCCGCCTGTACTAATGTTTTTCTATTTTCAGTTAGTTAATTTAGTTAGTTTATTTAGTAATTAGTTAAATTAGTTAATTAATTTAGTTAGTTTAGTAATTAGTTAATTTAGTTAGTAATTAGTTTATTCCCTTTATTTAGTTTAGTTAGTAATTAATGGTATGTTAATTAGGGTTAGTTATTATTTCATGTACTTAATTAGGGTTTGTGGATTAATTTAGTTAGTTTATTTAGTAATTAGTTAATTTAGTTAGTTTATTTAGTAATTAGTTAATTTAGTTAGTGTTTACTAATAATAGGTTTGTTAGTTAACTTAGTAAGTAATTAAAGGTCATTTATTCCCTTTATTTAGTTTAGTTAGTAATTAAAGGCTTGTTTAATAGGGTTAGTTATTATTTCATGTACCTAGGGTTCGTGAATTAATTAAGTTTTTAATTAAAGGTTTGTTAATTAGGGTTAGTTAATATTTCATATACCTAGGGTTAGTAATTAAAATAGAATCCAAAGGTATACAAGAAGGGGAAAGATGTTTTAATTAAGATTTGTTTAATTAAGTTAGAAAATAATATCATAGTCCAAAGGTATACTACAAAGGGAAATGTAAACATCTGCTTAATAAGAAAGAGTAGCATTAGGTACAAATGATAAGTGATACATTAATTAGTTACATGATAAACAATCTAGCGTGCTACAGTCCTTCCTTGTCCATCATGGCGCACCCAGGGCAAAGAGGTTTGCGGGATACTTTTCTCCACATTTTTGATCTTTTCTTCAAAGTTTGTAAAAATAGACATCTCGCTGAACTGATTAACATCCTCTAAATCCATTACACCATCAACTCCTACAATTTGTTGCTTTCCAGGGATTGCTACGTGCTTTGGCTTTTGGGTACTTTTCTTTTCATTCGTAGATAGAATTTGTTCCACATAGAACACCTGTGCGGCACGGTTAGCAAGGATCCACGGATCATCTTTGTAACCTACTTTACTTAGATCAAGAACTCTTTGGCCATAGTTATCCACAGTGACATGTTTATATTGAACCCATCGACATCGGAACACTGGAATCTGCAGGCGTGGACCATATTCAACCTCCCATATGTCATCAATGAATCCAAAGTATGTAGTTTCTTCACCAGTTGTATCATCTACAGCCTCACATCGAACGCCACTATTCTGGGCCATGCGCTTGGTGTCCCTAAAACTGGTGGAAAATGTGAAGCCACTAATGTCATAGCTCTGCCATGATATGACCTGGCTTGATGGTCCAGATGCTAAAATCTTGATGGTTTCTGATTCATCTATCATGTCCAAATTCTTTAGCCATGCGGTGAACCGACGCTTGTGTTCCTTGTGTACCCAATCATTTGTGCATCCTGGATTCTCCTCACGAAGGTCTTTCATGTGCTGCTTGGTGAATGGGTCTATTATTATGAGTTGTTGTAGTATGCTGTAATGTACCTCTAGGACTATGTTGTAATTTGGCGGGATGAATGATTTTCGTCCCATCCTCCCTCGACCACCAAGTCTTCCCTTATGTCGCAACGGAGGCAAACCAATTGGTACCTGGTCTTTTAGGAGATTATTACATAATGGTCCTCCAGACTCAATGGCCTCTTCTGTAGTGTATGCCTCTATCATGGAACCCTCCGGATGAGCACGATTTGCCATATAGCCATTCAATATTGACATGAAACGCTCATACGTCCACATTTCATGGAAATACATGGGGCCCAATGCCTCAATTTGAGGCACCAAATGAACAATAAGGTGTACCATGATATCAAAGAACGATGGGGGAAATCACATCTCCAACTGGCTCAATGTCTCTGCAGCAAATTTCTGTAGGGACTCTAACTCATCACGGATAATTACCTTCTCAGATATCTTATTGAAGAAGTAGCACAACCGTGTGATTGCCATCTTTAAAAACACTGGATTTATAGCCCTGATGGCAATAGGAAGAAAAGTGGTCAGCATTACATGACAGTCATGTGAGTTATAGTTGGTGAGTGTAAGGTCTTTTATCGAAACAAGACTCCTTATGTTGGAGCAGAAACCAGATGGAACTTTTAAATTCTTCAACCACACACACATTGCATGTCTCTCATCTCTGTTCAGGTTATAGCTTGCTGCCGGTAGATGGTACTTCCCATTCTCTAGGAGTACAGGGTGAAGTTCTTTTCTGATCTTTAAATGTTGCATGTCCAAACATGAATTGAGACCTTCCTTTGTCTTGCTCTTTATGTCTAGCAAAGTTCCAACTACGCTGTCAAACACATTCTTCTGAACATGCATACCATCGATCGCATGTCGTACGTCTAAGTCTTTCCAGTACGATAAGTACTTAAAGAAAATAGACTTCTTCTTAAATGTGTCCCCCTCATTTGCCTTCACAACCTTTCTTGGTTTCCCATCTTTGGTCTTTTTTCCAAACACAAACTTGACATTCTCAACTATCTTATACACTCTGTGCCCTTTACTATAACCTGATGGAGCAGTAGATTTTGATTCATCCGTATTATCAAAGTACTTATTCATCTTTTGTAAGCGGTACTTATGGCCTGCCGGTAGCCACCTCCTATGCCTCATGTACACTATCTTGTTAGATGAAGGAAGAGACACGTGCCATGTTCCATCTATGCACTCTACACAACCAACCTTTCCCTTGAACTGGCCTGATAATGAGAAGAGAGCAGGATAATCATTAATTGTGACAATAATAATTGCTCTCAGTGTGAATGTCTCTTTGCGGAACGCATCGATCATTTTGACACCCACTTCCCATAGTATTTGCATCTCTTGCATTAAGGGCTCTAGAAATACATCCATATCAACTCCAGGTTGTCTAGGTCCAGAAATAAGAATGGTTAGCAAAAGATATTTTCTTTTTTGACACAACCATGAAGGAAGGTTGTATATTGTCATGATCACTGGCCATGTGTTGTGCGTGCTGCTCCTCTCGGCAAATGGATTCATTCCATCAGTACTCAGAGCAAACCTTACATTTCGTGGGTCCTCAGCAAAGTCTGGATATTTCTTATCGAATTCTTGCCATTGCTTTGCATCGGCTGGATGTCGTAACTTTCCATCATCTTTCCTTTCATCAGAAGCATGCCAGGTCATAAGTTCCGCATCATCAGGGTTTGCAAACAAACACCTCAAACGATCAACCACAGGGAGATACCATATCACCAATGCAGGAATTCTTCTCAATGCATAATAGTCCACTTCGATATTGCTAGTGGGCTTTGAACGTTTGTCTTGTTGACTCTTTGTTTGCGTCTTCTTTCGCTTCCTCCCTGAAGAAACAGAGGCTGCATTCTCTTCCTCTTGATAATCTTTATTTGTCTTGTACCTACTAGCACCGCAGTTTGGACAACTGTCTAAGTCTTTATACTGATCACCCCGATATAGGATACAATGATTTCTACATGCGTGGATCTTCTCAACACCCATCGTAAGTGGACTGACTAGCTTCTTTGCATAGTACGTGTTAGCAGGCACTCTGTTCTCCTTAGGAAGAAGATCTCCAAGTACACGCAATAAATCATTGAAACTAGCATCGGACCAACCATATCTAGCCTTAATCGTCAAAAACTGAAGAACAACCCGTAGTGTCGACCACTCTTTGGTGCAACCTTTCGACTCGTCGTACAAAGGCTCTTCTGCTGCCTTCTTCAAGGCTTCCATTCGCTTCATGAAGAATATTGATGGATCCGCACAACGGTTCATTATTGCCTCTAAGAAATCTGCATCTTCAATGGCATCAGTGTTAACATGCTGAGTTTCATTAAAATCGGACGTAGAATTATGAGTTTGATTGACATCTGGCATAACATGATGGGTTTCATTGATATCTGGCAAGCATCACATTCATTGAGATATGACATTGGACCCTCCACATTGATGTTACTTGCAGTGTTGTCAGTTGTCCGCATATAAGGTGTAGAACTACCCTCACCATGTTTTGTCCAAATCAAGTAGTCCTCCACAAATCCTCTGCAAACCAGATGAGAAGTGATTGCTTCCACATTGTCAAATACCACAATATTTTTACAGTCTGCGCATGGACAACATATGTGCTTCGCCTTTGTTCTCTGAGCATGTATCTTCACGGCATCAATAAATTTCTAGACCTCCACTACATAAGATGGGTCTAATCTTGATAAGTTGTACATCCATAATGACCTCTCCATATTTATCTGTAATTAGTTAGGAAAATATTGTATGTCACTCTAAAAACAAAACGAAAATAATCCCTCATAACTAAGATTCTATCCTTCATCAATTAAATAGATATGAAAACCTACCTCTTACAAAATTTACAAAATAAAAAATTTAAATAATTATTTAAACTCATTTTTATAATTATAAGAATTAATTAAACGGAGATGCCATCTTGATTAACAAACCCTAAGTATAAGCAAAAATAACAAACCCTAATTAACAAACCCTAAGTACATGAAATACTAACTAACCCTAATTAATAAGCCATTAATTACTAACTAAATTAATTAACTAACTCTAAGTACATGAAATATCTAACCCTAAATAATAAACCATCAATTACTAACAAAAGTTATTGAAAAACCTAAGCTACATGAAATAATAACTAAACCTATTTAACAAACCCTAAGTATAGACAATAATAACTAACCCTAATTAATAAAACATTAACTACTAAATTAATTCATAAACTCTAAGTATTCTATTACATAGATCTACTCACAAGAATTCTAAAAAGTATTTATTTTCTATAATCCGAGCAAGATACAATTTACTATGAATTTTAAAAAAAATAGCTAAAACTCTATCTCTTGCCCTAGCTATGAACCCTAACCCTAGATTTAGAGCACCTCCAATACAAGAATTGAACCAAAGAATCACTAAAAAAATGACGGCAACGACACTAACTAACCTTTTGGAAGTTTCTCACCAAAGAAATGAAGTTCAAAACATCCCCCCCTTGGAATCGCCACCTCTGTGTCGGCCACTGTGCATACACGGGAGTAACTGTTCTTGTCTGGAGGTGGAAGAAGGGAATTTATTGTAGAATTAACACAGGCGGTTGGTAAGGAGGACCGCCTATGTAAATACCCCTATATTTACACAGGCGGCTGACATTATCAACCACCTGTGTAAATATAGGTATTTACACAGGCGGTAGAGATAGGAGAGCCGCCTGTGTAAATTGTTTTACACAGGCGGTTCTCTTGCTGGACCCACCCTATTTTTTGTACTGGCGTCATGAAGTTGTGAACCGCCTGTGAAAAAAATACAACGTGGCAGCAAAAATGTTTTCTGTAGTAGTGTCGTGAGATTAATCATACATCTGCAATTTGGTTGTATTCTTCCTTGTTCTTGCTTGTGTTCTTCGATTTGCAGGCAAATGACTTAGTCTTCTTGGCGAGGTCAACCGTGCAACACCGGTTGATAACGAGAGGAGACGTGGTGCTGCAATTGCGGGGTTTCGAATCGTGTTGTTTGGAAGCTGAATCGACTTGTGTCTTATTTCCACCAAATCGAGTGTTACCAGAACCTTTCGGAAGATCGGACCACCCTAGTTCACATCATATCTATGTTCATATTACACACTTAGACCTTGTTTGAATGCACATATATCTCCCTCAAACCATATGTATTGGAGTGTATTTAAACTAATATATATTTCAATGCATGTGGTTTGAGATCTATACATACGCATCCAAACAAGGTCTTATTGGTGTATTTGTGTATTTGCATCTGTTAACTATCTGTGTCCGAAAAAAAAATATTACAATATTCATCCGTATCCGATCGAGTTACACCATGCATATTGTTATATTTGCATCCCAAAACGTGTAAACGGCCATTGACGTTGGACTTCTCGACAACTCATGGATATCCACGAATACACGATTTTTTTTTTCCTGCTAATTTGTCGAGTACCGACAATTCTAGTGTAGGCGTCCGTATCCGTCTCGCGGCGTCTCGCCATTCGTGATGCGTTCGTCTTCCAGAGATGGCCGGACTCGTGGGCCGTAAGCTAAGGCCGCCGTGTGACGGGAAGTGCAGCGACGGCGGCGCTCCATGGAAAAACCACGTGGCGTACGCAGGGCATTCGCGGGCCGGGCTGGATGAGAAGAAATCAAGCCGAATGAAACTCGCCAAAGTCGTTGGCCGGACGGCCGGTCGGTCGTGTGCGCGCGGCGGCCGGCGAGCTCGCAAAGTGCTCACAGTCGCAGCAGCAGCAAGTGTGTGCTCCTCGATCGGTCCCACCTCGCCATTCCGCGTGGAAATGGCGGCGAATAAATCGGACTCCATTCGCGGCAGGATCGCCGAGCATGGTAGCGCATGCCTGTCACTCCAGCTTCTTTTGGAGGGTAGAGTTGGCGAGGCTGAGTTTGATTGAGCGGCGCTTGAGCCCAAGTTTCAGAGAGACCGCCGCGTCGGGCCCCACCGGACCGGACCCACCGCGTCGCGCCTAACCCCACAGGACGCCGGCGGCTCTCTGAAACGAAACCCTTGGCACACCGCCGGGTTGAGGTCTGACCGGCCGGGCAGAATAGAAAAAAAGTACCCGGAGAAATTCGGCACGAAGCCCACAATGAAGACGTGTACGGATTGTCTTGTGTGCTGGGATTGGGTTCGCACGCTTTAACTCTCTCTCGCCAACTCTTTTGTTTCTTTTTTTATTACTTTAATTGCATCCATAATCTTGCCGACGAGGCCTCTAGCAACAAACTGCATGGCAGTGAAACGATTTTTCCCGTTTACTAAAGGGTACAGGCCCAGCCGTGCATGCGCGGCCAGCGCGCTTTAGAGATTCTCTAGAATTCTAGATCAAACTCCAGGACACCATATGGTCCATTACCGCTAAAGGCCATACACCCTCCATTCTAAATTATAATAACATATTCCAAAAATCTTGTAGGGTCAAATCATCTCAAGTTTGATAAAAAATTATAAAAGAATTATAAAAATTTATGACATCAAATATGCATAAGATAAAAATATAATTAATAAAAAAATCTAATGATATTTAGTTGATATCATAAATGTTATTATATTATCATATAGGCTTAGTGAAACTTAAGATATTTTAACTCTTCAAAATTTTAGGATGTCTTATAATTTAGGATAGAGGGAATATATATGTATGTAGGTACAAGTGTTATATATGATCGTATCGGTATGCATCTCTTAGGCTAGTATTAATGGAGTTTTATCTAAATTTTATGGACATTAAATATGCTGATGTGACACTGTATTAATGTATTAATGAAGAGAAAGGTGATGAAAATTTCATAGGACTAGAGAGAGTTTAATGGGGGATGAAACTCCTATATACACTGTTTCAAAAATTTAGTTGCGTTAAGAACTATGTCATTGCGGATGGCCTTATACAACTAAAAAGCGGGGGAAAAAAAAAACAGTTGTTAACCGACAGACCCATGCTCCCACCCCGGCCTTGCATTGTGCGTTGCCCCTGCGTGTGGCAGACTGGCAGGCTGGTAGCTGCGGGTGTGCCCGGCGGTCAGCACGTGGTCACTGTCAAGGAGAGTAGGCGAGCAGTTGCATCTAGGCCAAGGCGCAAGGTGATCCACCGTGCCTTGCCTGCACATTATTAGGTACATACTTGTGTTTATGCCCCACTAGCCACTGTCTGCAAAGAAAAATTTTAGTTTTGTGTGCGTGTTCAGAATTCAAAACATGCCAGACTACCCATATACATGGACACATGACATTGGCTATTACTTCCTCCATCGCAAATTATAAGACCCTTGTCTTTTTTTAACCAAATTTGACCACTCATTTTATTAAATTTTTTTATAAAATATCACTTCTTTTATGGTGACTTGTTTTATTAATAGAAGTTCTTCAAGGATAACTTAAATTTGACTATTTTTGCATAATTTTTTTAATAAGACAAACGGTCAAACTTAAGATAAAAAAGTGAAACGTCTTATAATTTTGGATGGAGGAAGTAGGTGTGATTTTGCTTCTTGTGTTATATGACTTTAGCTTATCTTCAATACAGCTAACTATCACTTCTTCTTTTTTCCGTTGTTGGCATAAACTAGGAATTATTGAATAGATGAAAGAGAATTGTTTTAGATGGTCAGGTTCTCACTCACCAGTCTCATGAACTTAGGGAGGCGTGCTTCCTTGAATCCAGGATGGGGTGCATTATGCAGATGCTTAGCTTTGGGGATGTTACTGCTATGTCATATCTCAGCTGGATATGATGTCGTGCTCAATTTTCACTACTAGAGAATAGACCTTTGGTCCATGTCTAAAGTATGTAATAGTCTCGACAAACTTTGTGTCCGAGGCTTTAGTCCCGGTTGGTAACTCCTTTTATCCCGGTTGGTGTTACAAACTGGGACTAAAGGCATCAGGACCTTTAATCCCAGTTAGTGTTACGAATCGAGACTAAAGATCCTTGATGGGTTGGTTCAAAAGGAAAACGTCTCATTATTGTTAGATATCTTATGTAGGTGGGATGGTAAGATGTGCGTGATATAGTGCATAAGGTCTTAGGTTTGAATCTCACAGGACGCAATTGTGTGAGACATTATTTTTTTAAGCTAGGATGACTTTTTGTTCCAGTTGTGCCAACCGTAACTAAAGAAAAATGTCTTTAGTCACGGATTTGTAGTCCCGGTTGTGTTTATATTTAGGTTTGGAATATCAATTATCTAGTTGAGCTCTAAGATTAACTATTTGTTGTTTTTTCATGGATTTGCAGGCACATATCAATACCTTGAATTGGTTGATAAACATACTCACATGGCTTCTACTTCCATGAAGTATATTGAATCATGAAATGGCATGAAGATCAATAATACAGGGATGTAACACAACTGGGCAAGGGCACCAGCAGCACTTTGACTGTACACAAGGTTCATTCAGTTTTCCTCCTAGACCAAGTAACATGTCAATGTGTTTTATGATGGGAAGACCAAAGTTTGTGGCCATATCTAATATTGTAAGGAATTATTTAGGATATACTTAGTAGCATTACTAATTCAGGCAGACGGTTGACCATTGATATCTTCTGTCTGGCACCATCTGGGGAACTGGCAGAGTAGTGTCGCGCTATGATCGCCTGGTGGTGAATGGTGGGGGTGTGAACCGGATGGGGCGGTCCTGTTCATATTGCGGGTGACAAGGGGCTTCTCGATATTGTTGGTAGTTGGTGCTAGCTATATCAGGACATATCTATCCCCTTCCACATGTCGAATGTCCTGGAAGCGCGTCCTGGTTGTATGCCTTACGTCCTAAACAAGGTCGACCCGACTCCCTGAGGGCCAGGTGAGGCGGAGCTCGCGCCCTAAGGGTCAGTGGGAGGCGGAGCCCATGCCCCTGTGGTCGGCCAAAGCGGGACCGTGCCTTGAGGATCAGATGAGGTGGAGCGTGCCCTCTATTGTCAGGCGAGGAAAAAATCGCACGATCTCGTCGTGGGATCATGTAACACCCCAGGTGTTAATTTTCAGATTATGAAAATATGTCCTAATTTAAACTTTGTTTAATATTTTAAATCCTTGCCTAACATTGCTTTATAAGTGAAACAAAAATATGTGACCTTAATTCAATCTCTAAGTGTCTCAAAAAGTTAACTAAGTCTTATGTCGATTTGGTTTCTTAATATATTTCTAAGTTTGGAAAACTGCAGTGAGTTGCCTTCTTGTGATGATTTTCTTGCACAATTTCATGTGGTAACTCTTTTGGATTCTTTTATATGAATTGAAGTACTTTTTGTGGTGAAAACAATGAAACAAGTTTCACAATGTTTTTGAATCTTTAAATTTGAATTCAAAAACAGCAAAAATTAATTTTGCTGAAGTCTTCAACTCTTTCAAGATTTGAAATTTCTAGTCATCGGCATTGGCATTCTGCGTTCTCTAAAATTTATCAAACAACTCAGGTTTCTCTAAAAATAAAAGTTGAAACTTATGTTTTGGAGAAGAGCCTGCAAAAAGTTGAAATTCGTTTGACTTTGTTTTGGTGGTTAATTTTCAGTTTCCTTGTTGATTGTCAATTCATTGACATTATCACTTTGGGGATTAAATAACTACTAATACATTGCTCAAATGACTTTGATGTTTAAACGAAAAACGTATAGCTTTTCGTGGGCTACAATTTTGGTATTCGGCCCATTTCCAAATTCGGCGGGGAAGAAGCCCAAAATCGTCCCCCACGTCGGCCACATCGTCAACCGCCACCTATTCGTGGGAATGCCTCAATGGGCGACGCGTGTCCGGAACGTGGCGTCCATGCCTGAGCTCTCCCTCTGCATTGCTGCCACCTCCACCCCTCTCCCTCTCTCTCACGCCCAAGGACTGAAATGGGGAGGCACCAGAGCACCCTCCACTCTCGTCTCATCACTTCCTCCCTCTCTCCCTTGCCTCCCTCGGTCCGGCGCGGAAGCAGCAACACACCATGGCCATGGCCGGCCGAAGCTTCGTGGCCGCTGTCATTCCCGCCGCTCCTCCCATCCTCATGCTCCACTTTCAGGACCACCACGTTCCTCGCCTCGTGCCGCACCTCCTACGCCCCTTCCTGAGCTTCGGCCGCCACCACAGTCGCCGACGCATCGGACGCGGTCGTCTCCGACGGCGAACGCACGTGGACGGAGGGCCACGGTCGTCCTCGTGCCGAGTTGTGTGCTCCTGCGGGTGCGCGCGACCCCGCTGGTTCTTCCCCAGCCCTCCACGGCCACCGACGCGATCCGAACCGGCCTCCCCGACGAGCTCAGCCGCCTCCTCTGCTCCAAATTGCACGTGGGCCTTCGCGGAACAATTTGACTAAAGGCAGGGGTCTATCTGCACAATCCGCGACTCATATGAATAGTGTGCTACAATGACGTTCTTTTTCTTTTTCAAGAAACTAGCTGAAATTTTGCAAATTCGTAATAATTCATATAAAAATCGTATGAATGTGATTTTGGACTTTTTGGAATCCTTATGAAGTTCTCTATGCTTTAGATTCATAATATGAGGTGGTTTAGTTCATAGTTTGTGTTATAAAAATCATTTTGTGCAAGCAGGTCATTTCTGTTTAAGTGTTGTTTATCTTTTTCATAGCCTCTGTGAAAGGTCCTAAGTGATGTCTAGAGCGGAGGGGGGGGGTGAATAGCCTAAATCGAAAACTAAAAACAAACTCAACAACGAGTAAGATAACAATGAGGCGAAGCTTGACTTGCACTAGCCTACTAGGGGATGCAAAGCCACCTAACCACAATTTCTACCCTAAGAAGTCTAGGATCAATCAATTCCTACTCAATTCTAGTAGCCCTCTAGGCACAACCTAATATACTAAGACAAGTATGAATAAGGTAATGCAAAGATAGGAGAGGAGTTTATACCGCCGAGGAGTAGTAGGGGATGAACCAATCAAGTGAATACCAATGAAGTCAATCAATCACAAGAGACAATGGTTGACACTTGATTTTCTTCCGAGGTTCACTAGTTTGCCAACTAGCTAGTCCCCGTTGTGGCAAGACACTCACTTGGAGGTTCACGCGCTAATTGGCATCACACGCCAAACCCGTCACCGGGTGCCGCACAACCAACACAAGATGAGGCTATTGAACCACCACGAGCAATCCACTAGAGTTACCTTTGCGATCTCCCACGGGGAAGGTACAAGAACCCCTCACAATCAACTTGTAGTTGACGAAGCACAATCACAATGCTTCTCGATCTACTACCGCTGCTCCAAACCATATAGGTGATGACAATCACCAAGAGTAACAAGAAATCCGCAGCGAGAACGCCTCCCAAGTGCCACTAGATGCAAGCTATATGCGAAATGCACTTGGATCACTCAATCTCTTTTGGAAATTCACTAACCAAGCATGGAGATGAGTGGGAGGGAGTTTTCTCAGCTCAAAGGAGTCTCAAGATGTTCAAATGTGCGAGAGAGAAAATCTAGAGCCAGCCAACACATATTTATAACTCCCCTCAAAGTCTTCAAACCATTGGACTGATAAGTTGGCGACGGACGCTCTTCACGGGGGCGACAGACGCTCCGTCGCCAGCGTCCGACGCCTTGTCAGAACTAGCCGTTGGGCTGATGCGTGGGTGACGGACGCTCCGTCCCCAGCGTCCGATGCTCGGACCTCCAGCGTCCGGCGCCTGTCCTTGATTCACTCGCTTGCAGAGCTCTCTGGAAGCCTGACGGACGCTCCACGAAATACCGACGGACAGCGTCTGTCGCGCTCTGAATTTTCTCTACGGCTTCAGTGTGGCCGACGGATGCTACGTCATGCTGACGCCAGCGTCCGGCGCCATCGTCCGGCGCGTCGGACAACGTTCGACGCCCTGATCTACAGCGTCCGACGCCCTTTTCTGAGTTGCTGCTTCTTCCACCTTTGCTCCAAAGTTGCCAAGCACTAAGTATCCACTTTAGTGAGCAGACTTGGCAAGTTTCACTTGTCAATTAGCAAAGAGTATGTCACTAGGTCCTAAATGCACATACAATATAGATAACACCTAGTGGCACTTGACAAACCGTAATCACTTTTGAATTTCCCCTCTTAGTAGTACGGTTGTCTAATCTAAATGTGATCACACCCACTTGGTGTCTTGACCACTTAAAGAAAAGCCCTAGAAAATACCTTTGCCTTGAATAGCTTAGGGTCTTTTCACCTCCCTTCTTATCCAAGTGTGAGCTCTAGGTCTCCACCACCTTTGCTTGCTCCACCACTTGTCATCATCTTCTATATATGTACTAAGCCTACTCAAACACTTAAAGCTAGGTTAGTACCTTAGGTTTCATCAATTATCCAAAACACTAGAGATCTCTCACCCTGTTGTGTTTCTCAAATTATTCTGAAAACTTTGTGGGATGTTTACAAGATCATGATTGATGCTGGATAAAAATTTCATGATTTTAGGTTTGATGGTTTTAGAGCCATAAAAATGGCAAAGTGACTATGTCTCTGTTTAAGACTGCTGCTGTGATGTTTGTTAAGCAATTTATTTCATGATCAAGATGATGTTTTATGTGGCTGAGTTGAATACCAAAGTGATAGATAATATTATGATATATCTTGTGTTAAAATTTGAGGATTTTACATTTGATAGTTTAGGAGTTATCAATTTTGCAAGATGAGTATCGTGGCTGTTTACTTTCTGGACAGAGCTGATAAGAATGAACTGTTTGAGAAAGTTACATATAGATTCATGCTTTGAGCTTATGGAAACAATTGAAGTATATTTCATACGCTTTTCAAAAAGTTAAGATTTGTATTTTTATGTGGTGTATATCTCAGGTTATGGTTGTTCAAAGTTAGTTATAAAAATCTGCAACTTTGTTTGAGTTGCTTGCAATAGAACTTTTATCTTTTTCAATAGAGGTTTCTATACTTTCTTAAATGACATGAAATTTATACAGTAGACTAATGAAAGCATATGTAGACCTCTGTAATTGTTGTAGATTTTATTGTGCATGTTTGATATGTGTTCATAATTACACCTAGTTATCTAAATAAATTAAGAAAATGTATTCAAAGAATTTATTTAGCAATGAAGATTATGTTTTCTAGTATTCTTTAGTCATGTGTGACATGTTGGTAAAGTTGGTTTTGTCCAATTATGTGTTTGTACCATAAGTTAATTATATTTATTGCATTTATTAGTTTCTGGACAGTTTTAGGAGCAATGCAAATTACCCCTTGTTAATGATGTTCTTTGAGAATCTTGTTTATACAAAAGTTGTAGATAACTCATGTATCTAGCTGCTGTTAAAATTTTGTGGCATTTGGCCAAGTAAATTATGTTATATGCATGTTTTAAGTTGGGACTTAGATATGGCTGCTCTGTGTTGTTCTGAAACAGTTCTGCAACTTTGTATTTTTGACTTATTTAACTTGTGAATCATGTTGTGCTAGTATTAGATAAAATGTAGATAATTTCATGAACTTTCCAGAATATCTTTTTGCATGTCATTTGGATTTATAAATCTCCAGTTATGATAAAAACAAGTGCTTGCTAGCTGCTGTCTAAAAACTGCATGCATAGGTTAATTGTTTAACTCTATCTTGATTGTTTAATCTAATGATTGCCTCTTGGTTAATGAATACTTGGTAAGTCTTAACCTAAGTTTAATTGTGTTTATACTTTTGATTCTTATTATGTCCAAATGCTATGCTTGGTAAGGTTAGTTAATCAACTATGGATGTCTATGCTTTGTATAGTCCTGTGATGCCTTGAGTGCTTTAATTTGTCTTTGCTTGACTAAACTTATTAGTTAATCTTGATTGCTTGATGCTTGATGAAGCTTGAATTAAGTTATCTTATGTATCATGTTTGAAGTACTTAGCATGTCCAACCTTTATTCTTGATAGTGTTACCTAATTAACTAAAAGTGTCTATATCTTGTTTAACCTCTTGTTCACTTGAATGTTTGTTTGTGATGCATCTTTGTGTTGTCATTTCCTTGCATTTATACATTTGCATCTTTGCATATCATTAAGGTACGATAGATTCATACGTGATGGTTAATGTCAAACCAGAAGATGGTGATTGGTGGATCTAATCGAAGTTGTATTGTTGGATAAATCCAGAAGATGGATAATCTCGGAATTCTAATGTCGATCATCGATGCTCGCCAAGCAAGTGTCACCTAACAAACATTGACTAGTGTTCTTACCCAGGCAAGCCCCGGTGCATTCAAACCATACCTTGTATTTCAAAGTTTTTCTTTAAATACACTTATGGTTAATTATTGCATGGTTACTATTCAAGCAAAATTCCTACTTGATGCATAGCCTTACCTTGAATTATTTATTCATGTACCTTGATACCATTTTTAAAATACGAATGGTACTTTATGATGCTTAGCAATGCTTAGACCAATAGAGTCAGATGATTTCCTGTCATCTGCGAGAATAGGTGTTAACATGATTGCTTTGGCAATGCTTATGATTTTGAGAAGAATAGTGGATTGCTGCGACAAATGACTATGTCTTAAAAAGGAAATGATGGGTGATGGAAGTAATAATCGGAATCGGGCGGACACAGTGTTTGGGAGCCACCAGATGTGGATATCTGGTGAGCGGGTTCTCTCCGCCTGTGTCATTAGGGACCGTCCGTTGTAAAAAGTAGAAGGGTTGTGACTTTGGAGTACTTATCACATACTTCGGGAAGCTGGACTCTGGCTATTCCAGTTTGAAGAATGGTTAATCCGCACGGGGAGTGGAGAGATGACGAGAGTAGTGTGTACCCTCCTGACTCGAGGAGTAGGGTGGAGGCGTACTGTGCTCTCGGGTGGCGGAACCCCGGTCTTGGCTGAAGGATCCAAGGAAAGGTAGTCACATGCGTGCTTTAGTGTTGTATATGTCGTGTGATTGGAAATCCCCAGCTGGGTTTAACCGGTTCGAATTGTCGTGTTCCTCGGATATGGAAACATAACCCTACCTTTTAAATCGTAGTTAATGAAACTTAAACTGGATACATGATGTTTCATTTTGAGATTGTTGTTGCCTCGTGATCGATCAAAACATTCAAATCGGTACTTGAGTAACTTTTATGAGAACTAAATCAATTTCAATTGTTTTTATAAATGCTCATTTATGTAAAACACTTGAATCTTGTGACTTGCATACCTTTTGTCCATCAAATATTTTATTTGTCGGATAAGTCTTGTTGAGTACTTCCGCACTCAGGGTTTGTTAACCCTTGTTGTAAATGATGTTCCTAAAGCGGTGGGTACAACTTCATGTTGTATGACCGCAGATGTTGTCGTTGAAGATCAATTCTCGTATAACTCTTGGGCAGAGTACCTGGTTTGATTGTCTTATAATCTTTACCACCAGCTTGATGTAGTAATGACACTTATGTAATATTTCTAAAATTATAGTTTGTAATATGACTCTTATGTATCTCGTTACTTTGATGTAAATTAAATTGTTGTATTACTTCTGCAATGATTATAATGAGGATCTTGTTCGAAAAGAGGTGGATGACCCGTTGCAAAACAGTGACACCTGACGAATCAATTAAGACTTGGATCATTTGTTGGGATTAAAAGTGGGTTGGACGTTAATCCTGGCAAGTGGGTCCTGTTCTTAAGAGGTTCTATCACACATGATCATCCATCATATCCTTCTATTTTAGCTTAGCCTTAGCCATGATCGAAACTAGTAATCATATATAATGATTAAGTACCATGATATTTATCTCCAACATTGCTAATTATCGGTTATATATCATTGTACTATATTGCACTGGTTCAAAGTTTTTTTGAGCTGTTGAATTTATCAGGTCCAAAACTATTGAACCATTGTTCAATCAATTCTTAACGGTTGGGCCCATGAACAGATAGCCGCACCAGTTTGATATCCGGTTCAACCCTAATAACTATGACTAGTATTAGATAAATTACTTTTCCATAGGGTGAATGGTGATTGATTGATGGCTCAACTCTCCTTGCATAACTTTCTAGTTCGGGCTCAGCCTGGATATCGAGCCAGCTCGGCTCGTTATAGCTCGGCTCGTTTAGATTCTGGCTCGACTCGGCTCGTTTCACTAACGAGCTAGAAGAGCAGCTCGGCTCGCTAAGTAGCTCGAGCAGCTCGTTTTGGCTCACGAGCCAAACCTCAAAAATACATTACATGGAAATGCAAGGCAGCAGCAAGTCAACAAACACTAAATACACATAAATTTAACAAAGGAGAATATAATTCATCCATCAGTTTGGGCTGGGCCGACGCAAATGACTAGGCTGGGCCGAGAGATGTATGGGCCGAGCTTATTTTAGGTGTTTGGCTTGTGAATTTCCCGGCTCGTTCGAGCTAACGAGCAGCTCGCGAGCTAGCTCGAGCTGGTTCGTTATAAATCGAGTTGGCTCATTCTAAATCGAGCTGGCTTGTTACAAAACGAGTCGAGCTCGAGTTGAGCCATTAACGAGCGAGCTAGCGAGTTTCGAGTTTTTCGTCCAGGCTTAGTTCGGGCCAATGGGAGTTTCATGACCCAGTTTCCAATACAGTAATATTTTGTTAACTGTGCATAAGAGTTTCATGGAGATAAAACTCTCTCTACTGTCATGAAACTCTTATCATCTCTAGTGACACATCAGCATATTTAATGCCCATAAAATTTTGATAAAACTCCATTGAGACTGGCCTAATAAGAAATTTGTGGTGGAACCTAAAAATAGTTTATGGCCAAAAAAAGCAACGGGCATGAACTGTCGTAATTGTTTTGAAACAATTTTTTCAATAAATACAATTGTACGATTATAATGTACATGTTTTAAAATAGTATATATGTACAATTATAGTTGATCCACCATGCACACCGAAAGTAAATAGTTTGATATAATGTACATGTTATTATGTTTTTATGACCGGTAGGGATGAAAAGTTGAAAACAGATCGGATACAGACAAATATCGCTGATGTTAAATTTGTTTTCATATTTTTGTCCGGATTCGGATTCAAATATAAATAGTGTCAACCATGCTGGATACGATAAGATTCGATACCGACATCATCAATATACGATTTAAATATTCAGATACGTCTACGATATCGGATGTTGAATATCCAGACATGGATACAGACTAACCTAATCCCTCAAAACGGATTCGGTCTCGAAAATGATAGAAAAATATTCATATCAATTTCACCCCTAGCTCATGGTGAATCAACATGGTATAGCAGAGCATAGATTTTGTATATTAAGTTGCTATATCAAGTTGTCATGAACTATCATAATCCCTTTTCGTTTACTCCTATCTGGTTTAGAGTTAAAAACCACGTCCTTGGTATGAGGTGTCGCGCAATTTTTTTAGTGTAAAGTGTTAATGAGAGCTAATCTGATCATCATCGTTAGCATCATCTCTTCCCTTGTGAATTGTGATCATATCATTAGTCAATACTAGTTTGCAGTCCTAAACGTGTGAAGTACATTGTTTGGAGTCTTAAATATACAATTTTCTCTTATGCATAGATACAAAGCAAATTTGATATACCAAAAAAGTCAAAATGACTTTTAATTTGGAAAAAAGGGAGTAGAATACATTTGCTTACCCTTGATTTGTTGTTGATAATATGGGTCTGAACCTATATGCCATTGAGATAACGGAAGGCCTATAGGGCATTAGGGCACAGGAACATTAGTGTGAAGTGTTAATTTCATCCGCGTTAAATATCGTCAGTGCTTATACACTCTTCTATGACTCCGATGCAAGAGCCCACTGACTTCCCTGTAGACATTGCCTCTGCAAGCTGCGATCTAGCATTTTCATGGCGACGCAGTATGAGAACAGTATTCAGCACAGCCCATCTCACCTGTGAATCAGCTTTCTTTTGGTAAAACCCAAACTCTTGAGCAATTCATCAAGCTGTACATAAGGTAAATGGGACACACAAAACAGAAAATACGGTGAAATATGATGCCTATCAAACCCAGTAGAAGTAATTGATGCTTAGAGCACAGACCTTATTGATGTCAGCTAATCCTCCTTCTGCAAGTCCGTACAGAAGATACTCTGTTGCAACTCCAGCTAGTGCTATACACGAGAACTTGTTCACCATCTGCACAAGGTAAAGCGATGCTCGGTAACATCAAAAACACTGAATGGCAACAAAACAATCTAGATTACACAAACAATTTCATTTTAACTGGTAATGTTCAATTTCTCTCCTGGGTGGAAGGCCACACAAATGAAACAGAGCTGGAAGACATCAGTCCCTATTTATCTCATGATTGCTTTTGATCTTTTTAAATGTGTTATCAAAGCAAGTGATAAGCAGAGATGGGGAAAATTGGAAGGATGAAGAGCAGGTGAAAATGGCGGCAATTGTCTTGTGGCTTTTTTAGATTAAGGAAACAAAAAATTGTCTTGTGGCTTGGACACTTGGTGGAGAGTTTGCTTGCCAGTCGACTATGGTGACCTAGACATTCACAATTTAGCTACTCTTTGTTAGCTCGTTGAATGAGGTAGCTGTGGTTGCAAACAAAAAAAAATGATCCAAGTAGACCATGGTCAGGTCTCAGGAATGCAGCCTGAGGTTCATCCCAATTCCCAATGCCCACAATACCCCTGGTCGAAAATGGTAGAGATATCAAATTTTGGTCAGGTTGTTGGTTGATTTGTCGTATGTTGAGTGAGTTGGCACCTCACCTCTAGTTACCAAAAGGACTACCAATCAAAGGATTGTTGCTTAGGCCACTGAAGAACATATTTGAATTTCGTTCTTGGTGGAAGATTATAGTTTAGCAGGAAGTACATGTGAATCAGATGGAACAGCTGACCTCTTCCCCTCCCCTTCCTGGAGACGCTCCTACTCTTCCCGGCACCCCCTCGTCCACCAGCCCCACGTCCATGCCAGCCCATGGCCCGATGGCCACCCACTCAACTTCTTTCCCTCCCCCGTCACCTCCCTGTCCATAGGTAGGTCGTTCCAAGTCCGCGAGGTGGTGCGACTCGAGTCCGACGTCCTCTGCGGTCCCTCTTCCACCCCATCGTTTCGTGACGTACTGGTTTCGGGCGACGCTTCATCTGCTGCTTCACAGAACGACGCCTCTCCATTCGTCGCCCCAAAGCCGCCTCCAAAGGTCGTCCTGAGGGCACGTCCTCGCTAGGTGTACACTTGTGAAGGCCCCGACGAGTCTAGGTGGCAACGCTATGAGGGCCGTCGTGCGTGTAAGCAGCGCTTCAAGGAGCTGTGTGGCAACCGTTGGCCGGTGCCGGTCGACCTCAGGGGGAGGTGCTTTAATTGCTTCGACCCTTCCTACGGCGCTGCCGCTTGCCGAGTCGGACCTCATTGCTTCAAGTGCCGTGAGATAGGGCACCGGGCGTCCGCCTGTTCCGGGCGTGGGCGAGTTCGTCTCGAGGAGGGGCCTCGCTCTACCCTCGTCTGGCGGCCCAAGGTGGCGCTTGGAACCCTTGTCTCTGAGAAGGTGACGACAATGGAGTATGCGACTGGCGCCGGCGGGGAGAACGTGGATGCCACGGCTGTCCATGGCCAGCGGATCAGGCGTTGTCGTCGTGTCAGGAAGCGGCGACGCGCTGGTGCCGCTGGTGCTGCTGTCCCTGGCGTGCCTCCCAGCCAGCCGATTGAAGACGGCGATGATTCTTCCCAGGTGACTGTCAACTATCGTGCTTTGGCCTCCTCCGCCGACGCTCAGGTCCGGCACCGTCGCATTATCGACCGTTTGACTAGGATGGCCAGGACTGAGGATGAGTTGCGCTTGGCCCTCTCGGTTTCGATGGTTGGAGACCTGGTGACTCTTTCAGTTGAGGCTCTGCTGGCTTTGTTAAAATAACACTAGTATCCCTAAAACTTCTTTAAATCCTAAACTTTAGTGATGATAATTCATCAGCATATATTGACTTTTCGTAGATATTATATTGGTTGAGGCTTGAGTGTATGATGGAGCATCATGAATTACATACTAAAGTTGAAAGCCCAAGTTTGGTTTTGATTAACTGATGAAACCTATGGACTAACCATAGTGCTAAGCATGTGATCTAGCTAGGGTAATCCACCTTGACATATGGAGCTAGATGGATGATCATGATGAATCAAGTGCTCCATGGACAACGATAAGAAGAAAGAGAAGAACAAAAATGGACTCAAGGCAAAGGTATATCATAGGGTCATTTTTGGTTTAGTGATCAAGACACTATAGAAAGTGTGATCACCTTTAGGATAGATAGTCATACTATCAAGAAGGCAAAAATCATGTCGATTGCGGTTATCATGTGCCACTAGGTCATTTGAATTGCATATCTAAAATGAACCTAAGTGACATGAATTGAAACAAAATCCAAGGTAATTCAAAGTAAAAGCTAACACACATGCACAAGTGTTGTAACACTTAGTGTTAGCTCACATGGACTTGGAGAAGAAAAGGCAGCTCGGTTTGGCCAAGATTAGAGGTCCGAACGAAGGTTCGGACGATGGGTTTGCTCAGTCCGGACCATTGGCGGCGCGTCCGGAAGCAAACCCTACCCCTCGGCCTTTGACGAACAGGAGGTCCGGACACTGGTCAAGGTCCGGAGGTATGCTCCGGACAACCCTGGAGCTCTCTGTTGTCTTTGGAGGACAGTCCGGACGCCAAGTTTTGTTCGGATAGGCGACTCCGGACGCAGCGTCCGGAGTTCAGCAGCTCTCGGGTGGATTCGGTGTCAAGTCCGGACGCTTGGCGCTTTAGTCCGGAGTGACACTATTTCTCGCGTCCGGAGACACGTCACAGAGGCAGGTGAAGGCGCCAACGGGCAGATTCAAATGGACAAGGGTCCGGACGCATGGCCATTGGTCCAGACCCTAAGATTCGAGCGTCCGGAGGACGCGTCCAGACTTGATGACAGAAGCTCTGTAGCTGTTCTGGTGAAGGGTCCGGACGCTATCAATGGTCCGGAACCCTTGTCTGCGAGCGTCCGGAGTGGCGCAGACAGCTGAGAAAAAGGGGGCAAACGGCTAGCTTTTGGTGGATGGCTATATAAGTGGTTTGGCCGGCTCCTAGGGCTCTCTCTTGCACCTCTCATTCATTCTCACTCTTTGTGTTTGCTTTAGCCCCCAACTCATCTCTTTTTGCTTCAATTGCATTCGTGAGAGTTTGAGTGATCCAAGTGCTTTGATCATTGCATTGCATCTTAGTGGCACTTGGTCATCGTCATTGCCGCAGGATTTCTTATTATTCTTCGTGTTTGCCAACACCTAGACGGCTTGGGCGATTGAGGAAGCTTTGTCATGATTGGTGATTGTTCGTGGCCGGCTTCGACGATTGTGAGAGGGCTTGTACCCACCTCGGCGAAGCGCCAAAGGGTAACTCTAGTGGATTGCTCGTGTCATTGAGTTACTCTCATTTGGGTGGATTCTTGTGGCGCCCGAGTAGTAGGCTATGCTTGTGATTGCCTATTAGCCACCGAATCGCCAATTGAGTAGTCGACACAACGGGGACTAGCTTGGTGGCAACCAAGTGAACCTTGGGAGAAAATCTTTGTGCCAACCTTGTCTCCCGGCTACTCTTGGTGTTCATATTGGTATATCCTCTTCACAAGGCATCGGTATAATAATCACTATCCTCTTGTATCTACATTCTTTCATATATTGCATAGTTAGCTTGTCTTGTTAGTTGTTCTTGCTAGCTTGTATTGAGTGTCTTAGGTTTTTGCTATTGTTTGTTAGACACTCAATTGACTAGAATTGTTTGGATAGGTGGCTTTGCACCCCTAGTAGAGCTAGAGCAAAAAACTTCGCTTAAGTGTTAAACTAACATTTGCTCTAGTGGTTTGTAGAATTTTTAATAGGCTATCCCCCCCCCCCCCCCCTCCCCCTCTAGCCATCTAGGACCTTTCAAAGTGAAGCAGCCTGCTTTTTATAAAACAAAGATTTCTAGGAAGTCTCACCGGGGCAGATAGCTTGCCTGTATTGATCTGAAAGAAAAAGATAACCATTAGTCTAGACACTATACAACACCATTACAATGCTTATAGTTTTAAAGAGAGATACAGCAGTAAAAACTGCACAAAATGAATAACTGGTAATATTAACTATGCACTCCAAAGTATAAGTTCTTGCAAAACTACATGTGGAAATTTGTCAGCCAAGAGTATTGAATCATTCAACTGATGCACATGATCTGATCTGCTTTCTCCATTTTAGGGATGTTCATGAAATATTTGACTGGAGGAAGTTATGCAAATTCTAGCCATCATTCCAATGAAACCATGGGGTTGGAGTTCAATCTGTGATCTAAAACAAAGGGATGCGGACATGTCTGCAGATAAATCAAAGCATACAAGATGCATATAACCATCTTGTCAAGTTTTTGTCCAACTCAATATATGAGCTAGTACAACATTCAGAAGGAAATCAGTGAAAAGTGTTTTTTACTTGTACAAAACAGTAACTTATTCAAAATTTGAATATTAAGAAGTTTTCAGTAGTTAATAGAACTAACCTCTCCAAGGAACTCATAGTCCACAAAAGCTGTTCCAGCTTGCACGTTAAGTGATCCTTGATTGATAAGTGTATCCAAGCTTGTAATTGTGTATCCTTTTGGAAGCACTCCAAGCAAGTATGCTATCAAGAAGTGACCAGCTTCATGCTGTACATGATATCAAGTTTAGAACTTATATCCATTCAAAGGAAAGCGCTGAGTAATAAAAAAGAGGAAAATGAAGAGTTGCATTTTGTGGTCTTTTGGGAACAGCCACGTTTAAAGCATGTTTTGGTCTTGGTGGCATCCTCATTAAGCTACTTTGTTTCCTTCAGTTCATTTAACTTTGATACCAAAGCATTGTTAAAAATAATAATACATCAGTTTCTTAGAACCTGTCAAGCTGGAATCACCAAATTCAGGCAAACAAAAAAGATCAATTTGTCAGAAAAGCAGGAATAATCAACTACACCTAAATCATATGTTCATACTACCATTATGTGACTTTGTCCATGTTGGAAAGAAAAAGTTACATGCTTGCCACAGGCCTGTTCAGACATCAAGAAACATAACTCACAATGATTAATCACAGTATTTACTAGTTGACACTTGACATCATAATTGATGTTGCATTGCTACAAAGGTATGAGGCATATAGATGTTCAGATCATTTTACCTTCATTCTATAAGTTACCGGTTTGAGTGTCTTGAAAGTTTTCAGTTTACCAAGTCAAAAACAACTTCCAGGACTATATAAAACCCAAGCACCAAAATGTTGGGCCAGGTAACCATGAAATGGATCTCAGATTCAGGGTAAGGCCATAGGGCAGCTTGGCCCTTGGCCACTTGGATTGAAATGTAAATTGCAACAGCTTATGGTACAAGGTGTCTTTGCCACTGCTTTCATAGAGCAGATGGCCATTCTCTCCCTTACCCATTCCAGCACCTTACTAACTACTAAAGTAGATGCTGGGAATATTCCTAATACAAGGCATTAGAGCCTGAAAAGTAAATGACACGGAATAGTAAGATACATAGCACTAGGCATATCCCTGCAGCCACCACGGTTTGATTCCAGCACTCCACGACGCCGTTCTGCTGTGGCGAGTAGGGGGCGGAGAAGTGGCACTGGATGCCCTCATCCACGCAGTAGGCTGCAAACTTTACGGCGGTGAACTCTCCGCTGTTGTTGGTGCGCAGCACTCAGAGCTTGAAGCCGCTCTCCTTCTTGACAGCCGCCTGCACCTACTTGATGGTGGCATCTGCTGCAGCTCCCTTGGACAACAGCAAGATGGCCCACATGAAGGAGACACGTCATCCACCGGTAGAAGGAAGAAGCGCCGCCCGCCTGGAGTTGCCAACATCACTGGCCTGCAAAGATCACCGTGGACATGCTCAAGCTGCTTCTGCGCGTGGTACAAGGCTTGACGCCAGAACGGGCGCCTCCAGTGCTTGGTTATGATGCAGGTGTCGTAATGCTCAACATGGTTGATCACCGGCATCCCGCGCACCATGGCCTCCTTGCGAAGCTTGTTGAGAGCCTCGAAATGGAGATGGTCATACTGTTCATGCCAGCGCTAGGCTTCATTGTCCTTGTTTGCGGGCAAGGCGCCGGCTATGCCACGACGAGGTGGAGGACGTAGATATGGTTCGGACCATGGTGGACCTAGACGAGAAGTTTCCTGCGTCAGTCGCAAATACGCTGAATTCCCTTGTTGATTTCGACCTTTGACCCACCCTCGTCCAGCCGACCGAGACTCATGATCGAGTTGCAGGATATACTAGATGTCATGCAGTACACGGTGCTAGCTGGCCTTGGCGTCAAACACGATCGACCCGACGCCTAAATCTCCACCTTTGAGGCATCGCCGAACTTGACCGAGCCACGGACCTTGCAGTCGAGGTCGGAGAAGAGCTCACAACAACCGGTCATGTGGTGGGTGGCGCCGCTGTCAAGGTACCAGCCATCCAGCTTATTCTCACCGGAGCCAGTGTTGAGGAAGGCACGGGCTTGCGGTTCGTCGATGTGGAGCGCACTGGTGGGAGGCGTGACACAAAAGGTTGAAGCTTGCGCCTTGACGTTGCTCCCCTCTACTTCCAGCTCCAGGAAGCTGTGAGCCAGAAACAGAGAACCCTCCTCCTCCTCCTCCTCCTCCTCCTCTGCTTCAGCCACATGTGCCTCTCCATCTCGATCACGTCGAGGAAGGCGGCAATCCTTGGCCCAGTATCCAGTTCGTATGTTGTTGAGGCAGGTCTCGTCGCGAGTCACCTTGCGTTTGCCATCGGCGTCATCTGCCTTCCCTCCTCAGCCGCCGCCATCGCAGCCTGCGTGATCAGCCTTGGCTTGCCCTTTTTGCCTTTGTGCGGTCGTTGGCGGCGCTCCATGGACGAGCCCGAGCCATCTTCCTTCTTGATCTTCTTCTCCAGTGCCCGCCACTGCTCCACCGTGTACAACAGCTTGCCGCCGACGGCGCTCGGCTCGGGGAGAAGCTCCGTCTCACGGTCTTGCACCGCCTTCAACCTCCCGGTCACCTCCTCGATGAAGAGCGCCCAAAAATCAAGGAGCATCTCGTTTGCCAGCACAATCTGGGTGAACTTACTTGGCATGCAGCGCATGAGCTTCTCCACCACGTGTGCCTCCCTAAGATCAGTGTCGCTGTTGCGTGCCATCTGCTCCATCAGATTTGAAAGAGGAAGGGCAAAGTCTTGAACTCGCTCACCGGGGTTGAAGGCGAGCGCTTCCCACTCCTGGCAGAGTCGCTGTAGAATCACGCAGCAGACACGGTTGTCCCCAATGCGCGTTGTGGCAATGGACTCTGACGCCAGATTTGTTGTGGGCTTGTTAGCAAGGGAAGCGCCGAGCTCTGCAGGCACGGCGGTGCACGCCTCCAGCGCCCGCCGATCATCGTTGAAGCTGACGCCTCCTACATCGACCGTATCCCAGAGTTGCCGAGCTTGCATCATTACCTTCATAAGAAGGCTCCACTCATGGTAGTTCGACTTGGTGAGCATCGGCCATGGTGTTCCTGCTCCTGAGTTGCAGTAGACACTCTGCACCACCAGTGAGCGGCCGCGGTGTTCGCGACGCCGCTTTGGTGACAGGGACTCGTCACGGCGTGGCCAGGGTCCTCCATCTCTGCGCGCAGCGCCTTAACGATGGCCACTGCAGCAACAGTGTATGCCTGGCCGCCTCGATTGCTTGCGCAGCCACCCTCTCTGTCAAAGCTAGACAAGCGGCACGGTTGCCTCCCTCCACCATGCCTGCCCCAGGGTTGATCACTGCCGGTGCAGCAGCGGCAGCGGCGCGACGTGCCCTCTTGCTCTTGGTGGTCATGACTGCTCACTCAAGATAACCTAGGCTCTAGATACCAATTGATGGCCATGTAACCATGAAATGGATCTCAGATTCAGGGTAAGGCGAAATGGCAGCTTGGCCCTTAGCCGCTTGGATTGAAATATAAATTGCAATAGCTTAGGATACAAGGTGTCTTTGCCACTGCTTTTATAGAGCAGATGGCCACTCTCTCCCTTACCTGCTCCAGCACCTTTACTAACTACTAATGTAGATGCTGGGCATATTCCTAATACAAGGCATTAGCGCCTGAAAAGTAAATGACAAGGAATAGTAAGATACATAGCACTAGGCTTAGCTATCACAAAGATCCTGACAAAACAGTATGAAGTGTAGGACTACCTGAATAACTCTGTTGTGATACTTCTGGCTGAGATAGTGACCAATTGTATCAAGAACCAAGTTTCTCACACCACCACAAAAATATACCTAGAAAACTGTAGTTGGGTAAGCTCCGCACAGAGAGACTTATTGGAAGCTCATTGTTTAGATAATGACACATGGAATTGAATAAATGTATTTAGCTCAAGATTGACAAGCTAACCAACATAGATGTGTATAACTGAACCAAAGAAGCACATAGTAGGACCAACCAAATACTAAAAATAAAGTTGTCTTATCAGAATCATAGGTAACTCAACATTTCCTCAAGGAATCAACAATGAGGAGTTCCATTGATATCTACAATATCATGGCATTAAAGTATGTATTAAGAGGAAAGATCTGTAAATCACAATAGCAACAAGTAGAAGTATAGTGGTTGCACGCACTGAATGTTATGAACATCTGGCACCAATTAGCTCCAAAGTTATCAAGCACTAGAGAGGTATATAGAAGCAAACTATAGGATAAATATGAAATAAACATCCTAGCTAGTTGATTAATCGACAGCAGTAATGCAGACATATATGTTATCTTGAAGCAGGTGATAAAATGTTTTTCGTAGCATGTAGCAGATTACTTACGAAGTCCACTGACCACAAAGATAGTAGTCCTAGTATGAGATACAGGATTTGGAGTTGAGAAAGTTCTAATGCAGCTGATACAGAAAGCCCTCCAAGAACTGCAGCAATTTGGAGATTTCTCTCAATTGATCCTAGTGTCAGATCCACGGGCGATAGGAAAGCAGAAGTATCAATCCCATTCAGTTTAAGCTCATCCAGTTTATAAAGTCGTTGAGGTACCTAGCACATGTTTGGTTAAATAAGAGACTGCAAAATGAGGTACTGAAAAATGAAAAAAGGTAAATCATGTCCCTTCCCCTTCAATTATGTGGGAAAAAGAAATATCACCACCTAGAACCATGTATGAAAATCTAATAGAGAAGCCATGGACAAAATGTTTCATTTGCTTGGATAGAAAATTAGTTACCTGAAAGGCTAAAAGGGAAAAGGTCAGATAGTTCTCTTTCTTGGAAAAAGAGTAATACTTTGCTGAGGGGTACAGCGGGTGCGACCGCGGAGGATCCAGCCCAAGTAGGAAGCAAAGTTCAAAAAAGTGTTAAGCGCTAAGCGAGCGGTAACCCGCCGCTTAGCGCTTAATCGGGCTTAAGCGTTCTAAGCGTCGCTTAAGCGTTTGCACACTAACTACAAATCAAGAGATTCAGTTGCATAAATGTGAGAGTTAATAGAAAAGAAAAGGAAGAGCAGTATCAGCAAACTCGGCCCATCAATAGAGGAAGCCCACTAGCCCATCTAAGCACTATAATGCCCTAAGAGCATCTCCAAGAGACTAGCTAAATCATTCTCTAAAGTTAAATTTGGCTACTGCTAAAGAAAAAATGTCTCCAACAGACTATCTAAATGACTCCAAATTTAGTGATTCTCTATCCCACCTAATTCGCTCTCTACTTTTAGATTGTCTACCTCACTAGCTATCTAACTTTTAGTTTTACAAAGTCTGTTGGAGTACTATCATATTATCTATTTTTGAGAGCAATAAAATCACTAAATTTAACTAATCAGTTTGGCTAATCTCTTGGAGATGCTCTAACAGAGTAACAGGTCATCGCACTCCAACTACGCGCCGCCGCTCCTCTTCTTCTCCGCACGTGTGCCGCTGCTTCTTGTTCTCCGCACGCGTGCTGCTGCTCCTCTGCCTCTCCACCTGCGCGCCACTCCTCTTCTCCTCCACCTGCGCGCCCCCACTCTGCTCCTCCGCATGCACGCCGCTTCTCTGCTGCCCTGCCTATGCGCTAGTCCTCCACCTGAGCAGCGCGAGCCGGCAGCCGCTGCTCCACCATGGCGGCACCCGCCTGCAACTCTCCACCGGGCCCATAACAATGAGTTCGCCATAGGGCCCTTGAAAACATAGGGCGAGCCCTGACTTTGCTTGTACTTAGCTTGCAACAAATTTGGTTGGCAACATCATTTATGACGAATTGAGCAAGAAATACATTTATCTTATAGTTACATTCCATCACATTATTCACACAGGTTCCCACCAAAGATTAAAAAAATCTTAAATCTTGAACATATTGGTCGGAGTGGTAAATAATGACGCAAGCTGCTCATACACATTGTATCACCTACGCCAGGAAGAGTTGTCATGAAAATTGCACAAGTGCGAAACATAGCAAAATCAAGACAGTTATTCCTGTTGTTTAACAATAATTATTGTGTACTCAACTCAATAGCCAAGGCAAAGGTTATGACTTCTGCAGATGGTTCATGATACCGTTCGTCGTCAAGAAGTCAACTAATCACCAGAAAAATGCTCAAAATCCGCACATAACCGCTGGTTGACTGTTGCTAATCGTACGAATTCGCACTTGAAAGCAAGAATGGAGAACGCGTCGTCAAAATCAAGAACGCAGGCCAGGTGGATGCAGCACAAACCTGTCTGGCGGCGCCAAAGGCCCGGAGTCTGCCGTCACCCTCACCCCCCTGCGAACTGCGCACAAGGGAGAGGGCAGCCTCGTCGTTCCCCTTGCTTAGCTCCTGGTCAACTTGCTCCAGCAGCGCCCTCAGGCGAGCCGGCGACTGGGAAGCCGAAGTGTCCGTGGCGCGAGCAGGCGGCAACCGGAACCTAACAGCGGCGGGCAGCAACTGGGTCAATCCGAAGCAGCAGCGCCCTCCCAAGTTCGAGTTCGCGCTCATTTTTTATCCTTAGACTTCGACAGGCACAAGAGAGAACGAAGGCTCTGTAGCCAAACACACGAGGCGAGTGCGCGACCCTAGATCAGGCGAGGAATATCTTATCTCTAGCCTTTTCCTGCCATTATAAAAGATTAAAAGTTCACACGTGTCATTAAAAATCTTAAATGAACACCATTTAATTTTTCATTGTTTTTATTGATAACTAAAATTGTCCATTTTTTTAAAAGTTGTCAAAATTTAAAACAGATAACGATAAAAACACTATATCAAAATCGATTTTGCGCAGCGTTACAAAAAAGCCCTCCGTGGCGGACACTTGTTTTGTCCGCTGCAGAAAATAACATGATTTCCCACCGCAGATATTTTTTATTTACCGTGACGGGCAAGCGGACATCTTAAGGTGTCTACTGTGGTAAATAGGGTATTTACCGCATCAGATATCTTAAAATGTCCGCTGCAGTAAATCAATTTACCGTAGCGGACATCTTATAAGGCCCGCAATGGTTAAGACCGAAGCCCATTAGGCCCAGGGCGAGGCCCATAGCGGGTGCTAGTATAAAATAAGCCCTTAGGGTTTGAGTGCACTCACCTCTCTCCCTTCCTCTCTCTCTCCCTCTCTCCCAGTCGCCGCTCCCACTCCTCCCTCTCCCCTCTCCCTTCCTCTCTCTCTCCCTATCCCACTCCCTCTCTCTCCCTCATCGGGCAGCGATGGGCGCGCGGGCGGCTCGGGTTGCGCCGACGGCGCGGGACGCGCGGGCTGCGTGGAGCTCGGCGCGGCGACGCTCGTGGCACCGGTGGCGCGGAGCTCGGAGCGGGTCGCGCGGGCCAAGATGGCAACGGGGACATCCCCGCCGGGGAGTTCTACCCTGTCCCCGTCTCCGTTCGCCCAGATTTCCCCGCTCCCCGTCCCCGTTCCCCGTCTCGGGGTTCATTTTTCTCCCGTCCCCGTCCCCGGTCCCCGTCACTCGGCGACTTTGGGGGAGGAAGTCTGAAGCCAAAGGGGTTATGCAGGTGGAGTTGACAGTTGGCAGCAAGACTCTGTTGACAACTTTCTTCGTCATCGACGCAGATAGTTCGTACAATCTGCTCTTAGGCAGAGACTGGATTCATGCCAACTGTTGCATCCCGTCTACGATGCTTCAGTTTGCAATGCAATGGCTGGACAATGATGAACTAGAGGTCATTCCGGCTGATGATTCAATTTCCATAGCAACTGTTGAGCCTGCTCACTGGGTTTTGGAGTATTACGCTTTCGACTGCTTTTTGGGCAGAAGGTTGCAAGATCTCACCTTTCTTAACATTGTGTGTCAACAGCTGAACCCAAGCAGTCGGCTTAAATGAGGAAGAGTGACAAGTGACGGCGAGGACAAACTGGGCAAGAGGCCTACGTCGGCCAACAAGCTGAATGGCGACAAGCTTAGGTCGGTGCCCAACAGAACCAAACCATGTCCCAATGTTTGAAGAGGTCTGATTGTTTTGAAGCACAACGAATGTTTGGTTTGGGATTGCAAAATGCCCAGCTTGAACCAGAAGTCGATCGAGCATCACCTACCGATCGAGGAAAGGTATCGACTAAGATAGGCAGTGACCCAGGAAAGATGGAACCATGGTCGATGCGAAGACCGAAGTCGCTCGGCTCTACAAAGCAAGGATCATTCGGCAAAATGGATGTGCCAGATGGATCGTCGATGTGGTCCATGTGCACAAGAGGACAGGGCAAGTAAGGCTGCCCCAACGAATGAGTACCCAGCGCCGGTGGCCGACATGTTAGTTTATGCAGCATCAGACCACAAAAGTGACCAGTTTACGGATGGCAATGTTGGGTACAGTTAGATCTTCGCGACGGAAGGGGACATACGACTACCTTTGGATACGCCAGAACTACATGAGTAAAGAATTCTTATCTTCAGTTTGAGGAATGTCGACCACCACTTATCAGAAAAGCTATGAATTGCATCTTTCATAGGCTGCCCGGCAAGGTCCACGACAAGGTAGCAAAGGCCCAAGAAGTACCGAGAGCGCCTTGAAGATCTCAGAACCACCTCAAGGTGGGCAAGGAAACATGGTTTGAGGGCGACCCTCGCAAGTGTGCTTTCGGGACTGCTAGGCAGTTTTCACAACCAAGGTTTCAAGGATGAGTAGAAGGGTTCCGACGTGATCGGACCGCACTACCAACCACGAAGACCGAGTTATGACCTCTGATCAGCAAGCTTAGTCTGTTCGGTGAAGAAACCTGCCGATCCTCGGTCATGCTAAAGCTAGGGAGTCAACAAAGGTATCCGTGGGGTAGTGGACAGGAGGAGACTCTCGAGGGGGTCAAGGAATATTTGAAGTCTTCATCAGCACGATGCCTCCGTAAAATAGAAGGCTCTCCAGATTGGATGCAACAACCGATGACTATGCCGTTAGATCGGCTTTGATATAAAAGTTCAAAGAGGAGAAGATAGTGGTATTCGATCCATGGATCACTCGATCCTGAAACAAGCTGCTAGAGAAGTTGTGCTTAGGCTCAAACTTTTCCTACGCCAAGCTGCGACACAACCTATCGATCTGTATACGGTGGCGTCGAAGTTTGACATTAGCAAATGCATACTATCAATGCCTATTCCAAGTGGAGGAATCGACAAATGAGTCCTTGTGCTACCAAAATCGGATTGGAGGTATAAGGCAGCCAAGGTGCTATGGTGTCAAAACCCGATATCATCAAATAGAAGAATCACCAGACAAATCCTTACGGGTCAGTTAGGACGATTGAGGGTGCTAGGCAGACGGTTCCGCCACACTACCGCAAAGAGGATCAGTCTGATGGACGTGTTTCACCGGTGGCATTCTGTGTGGACCTACCTACGAGCAAGGCCGAAGCATTGGAGTCATCGCGGCATCGTCTCAGGGGGCAAGTATGCTTCTCTAGTCAAGCCAGCAACTACAGATGACCAGACGGACGTGAATCTTCCCAAAGATTCTCGGTTGAGCATTGGCCTACTGGGCGGTCTACATGAACGCAAGGACGAATGTTGGAGGAGAACGGAGACTATCATGAGTTGCCTTGTTTCTTTTCTCATATCAGTATCAGACAAGCATCTGAGAGTTAAGGCGAATACCGACAGAGAAAGGGTCCAAAAGGGGGTTTGTTTGGTTTGGAGATTCATCTTGCCCATTGGAGCTAAGGATAGTAAATACGGTGGATGAAAAACCAAACCGAGAAAACCTATACTAGGCTGTGAGAAGTGTCCCAGATGAGGTCTATAGAGTTCTGGAGGGAAAGTATTCTGGAGACATTGATAAATATCTCAAGAGCACTACCCCAGTGTATGAACCAACACGTCAGTAGGCGGTCAAGATGAGTACCGATATGATTCATATTGCCTCTAGTGCAGCAGTGTTTGCTCGAAGCTGGTGACAACCGATACAATGTATCGCCTTTAGATCAAAAATAAATAAAAAGAAAAGGGGTATCCACATAGATATGTCTAAGGTCATGAGGCGTATTTAAAAAGAAGGTCGGCCCCTATTCCAAGGACAGGCAGTTCATCCACGGGCATCACTTCACCAACGGCCTGTCCCATTGGTTGGAATCTCCCCATCATTGTAGGGAAGTCACACATTGTATGGGTGCTGGTGAAGCCTGGACTTACGACGCCGGAGATATCTACGCTGACAGCCTCTGCTCCGGAGAGAGCAAAGGTGGCTCCATAAGCAACAGAATGAAAGACCATATCCTAGATGCACATTGGCATTTGAGCGAGGCACTCTTCCGGGATCGAGCCATGAGTATGGAGAGAGTCCGCCAGCATGTTTAGTGTGTCAGAAATGCAGGCAAGTTCTGTTAGAACACCAGAAGAGTACATCAGCCGAGATAGCCGATATGGTCAGGGCGGATCTAATCGGTTGAAATTGTGGTAACGAGGGTCTGCAACCATCTGATGAATTACAGAGTCCAGAAGCGTACCTCCCGCCTTGGCATTAAGGGAATCCAAAAGCATCAGAGTGTTCGCAACAATGGTTTTGGCCGACATCAACTCCTTCTCTAGGAAAGATGACCTTTCGTGTTCTTCTTGAAGGAGGTGCCTATTTTCCAGAATACCTTGGAAGAGATCCCACAGGTCGTCATCCAAGAATGACGCAGTGGAGA
This sequence comes from Microstegium vimineum, assembly GCA_022036555.1. Classification (NCBI taxonomy): domain Eukaryota; kingdom Viridiplantae; phylum Streptophyta; class Magnoliopsida; order Poales; family Poaceae; genus Microstegium; species Microstegium vimineum. Next base: position 4,649,109 of record CM039138.1, on the reverse strand, counting down.
TGGAACTCGGCTCACCGGTGCCAGTACTGAAAACGGTTAGACTTCCAACAAGATGAATCATATGAGGAAGTGACGATTGCCTACCTGAAGAGCTGGTGTTGTGGCGGCTGCAGAGCACTACCAGAAGAGCTCATCGTCGGGCACTCGCCGGAGCTCACCATTGGGGTGTTTCGGTAAGATGGAGGAAAGAGAGATATGTGCTGGATGCTACTTCAGGGACGTCTGACTGATAGTTATGACGCCGACATAAATAGAGGAAGTATTTGTTCGATGGGCTGAAGTAAAGTCCGCTACATGAGAAATCAGCTAAGTAGTCGATCAGAGTTTTGAATAGCAAGGTATGAATCGATTAACCGCAGTTCGTGTAGAGCTCAATGATGTCGAGGGCATGGAATGGTGGTCTCATTCGGATAAGCACAAAAGCAAAATCATAATGATCATCATAAAGTACACGAGACACTTCAAGGTCATTATATTGATTCATACCTAATACAAACTAATTGCCGAGGAATACTCTGTTTACAATGTCCTCGGCATGGGTTATATCAACTATCGCCTCGCCGTGCTCCTGGAAGGCTTCCTGGAGATCTTCATGGTCTTAGGGTCCCTCTTGCCTGGGAAAGCCGGGTGCTACCTCCAGGAGTTAGAAGTCGGTGGCGGCCTCAGCGGCAGTGAGGGAAATGACAGCCCCGTGGCGGACGCCATGAAGAGCAATCTCCCTGATCTAGCGCGGGACATCCTGAAGGCGTTGGTTCAGCGTGTCATCCTGGGCATTCACGGCGTTGGCGGCGGTGGAGGCTACGCGACGCAGATTCTCCAGTTGCGCCATCAGTACTGTCAAAACAAGGGATAAAGAAAGGGGCACAAGGAACTAAGGCAGATAGGTATGCATTACCTACCGCTTGGCCATCAGCTTCAGATAGTCGATGTCTCGTATTGGCGATCTCATCCTCAGTGGCGGCCAAAGCCACCTGATGTGCATCGGATGAATTGCGGAGATGATCTATCTCCTTGGTCGACTCCAAATATGCTTCGCAGACTCGGCATTGCTCTTCCATCACAAAGCGGTAGGATGCCAGATCGGCACTACCGGGGTTGAAGTCAGATGCCGAGGCCTCGCCACTGCTCGAAGATCTAAAAGGGGACAGACAAATTAGTGGTCGAGTGATGGTCATGCCAGGAGAGAAAATTGGAATTGCATGAAAGATTGATCACCGTGTCATGAGTAGGCGCTGACGAGAAGAAGAACCCTTCGACAATGGTCCTTCGACTGGACGCTTCCCGCGGCTATCACCTCCGGCCATTAGGGTTTTTGTTGATGGTTCTCAGGGACTCCGGAGGGCTACAACATGAGATGAGTATGGATGAGTGTCGAAGCCCGGGGGCATGTAGCATTATATAGATCCTCCGTGAAGATGAAGAGTCGATCTAAAGACGTATTGTGGCGTGGGATTGGTAGAAGTGGAGGAGTCGGCTATTTTGGTTCCCAATAGTGCAGAGATATTTTGGGAAGACGAGCCGACTATTGGTGCAAGCCTTGGGATGTCTGGAGGAATTTTGGAATAAAACAAGTTTATCCCAAAATTGGGGGGCATGTGTTAACACCATATTTTGGTATGACCAGATACGGTCTGATGGGCTCCTAACAGGCCTTCGGAGGAGGCATCTAAGATGGGCCCGAAAGATCGACTAAGGAAAAAAGAAATCTTGAAGAGATCTTTCGGTTGGTTTCAACAACACGTACGCGGCAATCTCGGTGATGAAGTAAATTGAGGTCCAAGTCAGGGTTTGTTTCCTTATTATTAGGACTTGCATGACAACCGATTAGGGTACATGCTATGGTCTATAAATAGCAAGGCATAGAGAATGAGAAGGACATCCAATCAATCAAATACACAACTTAGTCTTAGTTTCTGGCCTTCGGCCACCCCTAGGAGTAGGAGTAGAGTAGATTTCGGTGAACCTTCGATAGATTGGGCTACATCGACTAGATCGACCTCCAGTTTGCTTGTAAGTCTAGCCTTGGTTCATGTCTCGTTTGTACAGCTGTATTGTGTAACTCATGCAAGCTCGGTATGAGCTAGTTATCAGTTTGAATCTATTGTTTATGGGGCTGCATTGCTTCAATCTCACATGAATCGTGGCTTCAAGCTAGTTATTGGCTCTATTAGAATGATGATCTAATAGATTCATTAAGTTATCGATATTGTCTGTTATGTTTTGTTTAATCTATTGCTATAATATCTTGCCCAATCTCATCTAATGGATTGGCCTCTGCTTTACTTTCCATCTAGATCTATTGCCTCTAATGCATCTATCATTACACTTAAAGGGGCGATAGATCTAAGATCATATCGGCTAGTCCATTAGTTGTGGTTGTTACATGTTGCGGGTTGGAGACATGTGTTCGATTATTAGATTGGGTTGAGCATGGTTGGATCTAGTTCAACATATGTGGTGCAACTACATCTACTAGACCCCACTGCCATTGTATGTTGGGTTATGTCTGTCCATACTTAGATCTATCTGAGGTTGAATGTATGGATCTTGTTCAAGCCTCATGGATCCCATATCGGCTAACACAACTGATCTGGTTATGCTTCAATCAAACGATACATGTACGTTGTAATCTTAATCTATTGGATCTATTAAGTGTACTAGACGTAGTTCGGCTTGTTTACTTTTATGGCTACATGGAAACACCCCAATGCTAGTAAATCGGTCAGGTTATCAGGTTAATTGTCATCATGGCTGCATGGGAACACAACTCTGTTAATGATTAATCTTTATTTGGTATGTTTGGTATATCTGATGGTTTGATGATGATAATGTTACATGTATCGTATCTTTACCTTGTTATCATCATATGATCGGCTAAATTATGTACCTTGTGTTTAATATCTTGTGATAGCCGTTTATATACCATCGTAATGCTTTCCATTGTTTGGAGTTGACTCTTTAGTCAGTCTCCTATATTCATCGGCTATATGAGAGTTGCACACTCATTGAACTGTCTGGCAACAACCAGCAGGTTCCATAATTTGACGTTTTATCTCCTTGTCAATTACAGGTCAAATTGACTAGCACGCCTAGAATCGATCATCGAAGTGGCTTAAGCCGCTTAAAGGGTTTAGGAGATCAAGCTCTGCTGCTGCACGGTCTCCGCAGGCCCTACGCAGTGCTGACGTCAGAAGCCCCATTTTTGGCGTCAACATCCCTATATTGAAAGTCTCGATGAAAGTCAAAATTTATGTTAGATATGTGTTGAATATGTTTACCGTTTTAGTTACGTTAGACTTGAGTTGTATTAGGAGCTAGGATAGAGTTAGAGTCGAACTCTATATCCTAGGAGCCATAAATATGAGGCAACTCATGTTGTAACCACAAGACGACTTAGCGGCTGGTTAGGGTGGCAGCGAGGCCGCGGGATCACCCGCATGACGATGTAGCTATTGTACTATGTAACACCCTAAATTTTGAATAACCAAATTAGGCTTTAATTTGAATTTA